>VDFB02036262.1:0-43108 GCA_007258455.2 Sequoia sempervirens
GCGACATGTGCTTTGGGTTTTGACTCTCCTTGCTTGTTCTGTTCAGAAGCCAAGCGTGTCCAACAATCTTTCTTCATGTGACCAAACTTGTGGCAATAATTACACTGAACTTTCTTCTTCTTGGAAGAATCTAAAGATTGCGCTTGATTGGTCTGTTGAGAGGGCTGATTTTTGCCCTTATTCTTCTGAACGGTCTTGGCAGGAAATGCCTGCTCAATGGAGGATGAACTAGCTCCGCTACCGAACTGTTGTTTCCACCAATCCTGCTGCAGAAGTATGGTGCAAAGATCTGAAAACTTGAAATCAACATTAGTTGAAGTAATGTTGAGGGTCTCAATAAAGTGCTCGTAAGATTTTGGCAGACTTTTCAAAGTCATGACTACCATATCTTTGTTGGAAATGTTGTCATTGATGTCAAAGTCATGTCAATAAGGGTTTTGTTGTCTAAACATAGTATCATTGATGTATGGACGAAGGTGTCATTGATGGAAGATATGTCAAAAGTGGCATGAGAAATGGGTGTTGCTATTTAAGATATGATCATACAAAAGAGTTAGGAATACGAGGGACACCTGCAGATCTACAAATGAGAAAGATCAGGAAAGAAAAGTTGAAGATTTGTAAGAAGCATAAAAAGGAGAATAGATGAAGGAAATCAGATCATCATAATTGATGTCAAGAGTAACATGGCTAAAGTAACTAAAGTAACATATTTGAAAGATGTATGAAGTCAATCAGATGGCAGTATGAGTCAAGAAAGCAAGACATCATTAAAAGACAGATGAGACTTCATTACATATCATCAAAAGGAGAATCGATGGAGACAACGAACTACAGATTGGTCAATCATTAAAAACCCGAACTGTATTGTTAAGAAAAGTTGTTAAAGAAGATTATTTTCTGAAGTCAATTGCTTTCAGCTTTTAATAAACAAAAGATAAACAAAAGGGGAGCAAATCATATTTGATAAATGAAAGATAAACAAGCCACGACTTTTCAAGAAGAACGAATATAAATCTGAAAAGTCACGACTTGCCTTTCAGATTAATTAAAACACAAATTAAATGAATTTGTATCTTCTAAAAGACACGATGAAGAAAGAGGCATGAAAAATCACGACTCCACAAAGTGTGTCTCTATTTGGTGATAAAATTAATCAAAACAAAAAGTGCGATTCTTTGATAGAAAAAGTCAGAAGTTAAAAATGAAAAAGAATTAGAGGTGAATAAAAACAAAATGAAAAAGACAAAAAATGAAATGATATGTCTTACTCTTGAAATGGTTCGATTAAAATTCAGATTAATGTAAGGAAAAGGGGCAGTCACATAAGACAAAATTAATAAGCACACATAAGACGAAAACAAGAAAACACAAAAAGGTGCCCAGATAAAAAGTTATAAAGTCAGGGATTTATTAAGGAAGAGGTGCTTTGTTTTTCAAGAGATACAATTGGTTGAAAAGGTATCATCCTTTACAAGGGACGTCACTCTTCAATAAGGTATGGAGGGATGTATATGAAGTTTGTGACTTGCATTTTGGAGAAGTGTGAGTGCTGTGTGGAATTAATGCTATATCTTTGAAACACAATCAGATGTAGAGAGTGCTGAGTATTGTGTGAATAATGAACATTTTCTGAGCATTTACAAAGAAAAATTACATACACAGCAGCAGGTATATGAAATGAGTATACAGAGAAAATAATGAATACAAGCAGATTTTTGTGAAAGAAATATTGTAGTGTGGCTGTGCGAGTGGAATAACTGAAATATCTAGAAACACAAGTGCTGTGTGTGAAATAAACGTTATATTATCAAAATACAAGGCAGTCCAGGAGTATGAAGATTGGTGCAGACTTATGAGCACATATAATTGTCAAACTATAGCAGATTTATGAAGCAGTCTACTACAGTTTGAAGAAGAAAAGCTATAGCAAAGAGTGGATCATTTGAAGATCAAATACAAAGGATTCGGTAGAGATTTATAAAATGTTTTGAATCAGATCTTTGGTAGTCAAGAGATAGTGATAGATCAGATGTGTGAAGAATATATGCAGATTTTATGAAGCAGACTGAAGTGGAATAAAAGTAGATTTTGTTTATAATAATAAGTATTGAAGACAAAACATATACATCAGATTTGTAAGAAGATTGTTTGAGCAGAATTGTCCATCATCTGTTGAGGAAGCAACAATTGAAGGTGGAACATTATCATTCAAATTATAGTCTTTGCTAAGTTGGTGCTTGGCAAGTAGGGGTTGGTGCCTACTAAATCAGAATTAGGGGTTGATGCTCCTTGTACGTTGGTGCCTACTAAAATAGGATTAAGGGTTGGTGCTCTTTGTAGGTTGGAGCCTACTAAACCATATATTTGGTGATTCAAGTAGGTTGGTGCCTACATTCATTGTAAAAGTTTATATAAATCATAAAGTACATTATTTGTACCGTGGTTTTTTCCTGTAAGGGTTTCCACGTAAAATCTTGATGTCAACTTGTTCATATTGAGATATTCTTGTATAGTTGATTTGTGTTAGAATTTGAAGTTGATAAAGGTTGTTGGTGATAAAAGTTTAGAGTTGTTGAAAAGTTGAAAAGTGAAAGTTTGTTTAGATTTACTGATTCACTCCCCCCCTCTTAGTAAATCTTTTGTGCTCTTCAATCTTCTTCCTCCATTTTCTGACCAATAGCCTCTAGCTGATCACGGATGTCCTTGATCTTGGTCAAATGCGCCTACAAAGTTGTCTTCTCATCGATCATGATGGAAAACAACATGTTCTTCAGAAAGAACGCACGGATTTTGTTGGAAGTTTCATGAAGATCTTTCAGATGATCCCAAATTTTTTTTGCTAATTTACTAGACGAAACTTGAGGCCACTGATCATTGGTGACAGACAGTTTAATGAGCATCACCGCTTCACAATTTTTCTCATTAAACATTTCTTCATCTTTATCTCCCGATGTAGGTCATGTCTTTTTGCCCAGAATAATTTGGTTGACATTGATATTCAAAAATGGTCATCATTCGTTGCTTCCAGGGGTTGTAGTTGCAACCAGTGAATTTTTGAAAGCCTTCGAGTATGATGTGAGACAAAGAAGCCATTTGCACAGAATCCGACAAATAAGAGGCACGAAACCCCACAAATGCAAAAATTTGTCAAAAAAATGATGGCACAAATCTCGAGGTGGAGAGCAGGGGGCCCACACATAGAAAATTCAAACAACAGAGAATCTTAGTAGCAAAACATGGCCCACACGACCCACGAATTTAGAATAACCAACAAAATAACCAGTCGTTGCAGGAATAGGCACATGCACCAATGAGGACGCAAAATATGTAGAACAAGCCACACGGAAATCATTGACGTGATTTAAAGAGATTTTCACAACAAATCTGCTCAGACGCAGACTTTCAAAACACCCAGAAAATGCACTGAGAAGACAAATTTTTGGAGAAAACGTGCCAAAAAATTTGCAGGCCAAAAAATTGCGCTTAGAAAAACCCTAGGCGCCAAGACAAAATTTGCGGGTAAGTAGATAAAGATCCGCAAAGAAATTCTGCCCATAAAATGTGACGATTTTTTTCAAGAATCTTGTGCCTAGAAAACAACCTCTAGTCGCGAAAAAAGAATGCCCAAATCGTAACTTGCAGAAAATGAGGGTGTGAAAGATAGCAGATTAAAAATGCGCGGAAGGAACCCACGATTTCTTCAGAAAATGGCACGGAGAAATCACAAATAGGTCGGGAGTAGGAAAAGGGCCGCGATTTTCAAAAGAAAGGGCGCTGACATGAATAGAAACCCCTGAAAAGACCAACGCCAACCACAAAATCATGCTCTGGAAAGAAGGGAAACCCTTTAGTCGCGAACAAAAAAAGATACGAATAGAAAAAAAATACGATTTCAAAAATCGCGATTTTTTGCACGAAAAAGGTTTCCTGCCTGCTTTGATACACCATGAAATGGAGGAGATTTTAAATATTTGATATATTAACATAAAAGAGATGAAATCTCTTTATAGGATTTACAAAGTTGTTAAAATACAATGTTTCTAAAAAGAAACTGAAGAAAACAGACGAAACGTTCTAATCTAATAGATTACAATAAATTTACACAATATTGACCTTTAAATTAATAAACTAAATATTATTTTAATACTATGACATGTAGAATGTGACTCCTTCAAAACTCTAGCGGAAGTCTTGGAAGATGAACCCATACAGGGATGCTCATAGGAATCTCCTCAGCCGAATTGAAGCCCACATGCTAGGGTTTCATAAAAAGCCTAACCTGATTGTAAAAATAAGGTCCACCTTCAGAAGCTTTGTTTCTGTTTGCCATGCATGTAAATACAACTAAAAAATAATTGTTGGCAGCCATCTTTATCTCCATATCACCTTCGGGGTTCCAAACCCTTCGAGTCCAAGATTCTAAAACTGGCAAAGAAAGACAAATCCCCATGAATTTACAAATTAAAGCATGGCTGCTGAGGTAAGCAACATCCTCCGAGATAGACTCTGGCTAAATCACCAAAACAGGATACTCATGGCATCTCTCCAAACAGCCATTCACTTTTTCATGACGTTTATTCCTTGTCAGTTCATTCATTGAGTTTCTACAGATGGTCATTTGTTCTTTGAAAATCAGGTTGTTTTGGAATATTAAGATATAAATGACATTTCCTGCTGGCTGGAATTATGATACTACTTGTTAATGCAAATTGACTCTTAACTCAGATTTTCTTACAAATCATCACTTTGAAGGCATGCTTAAATTGGTACTCATTGCTATCAGGCTGTTTATAATTGATTCTCTTCCAATCTCATTGACTTTGATAGTGGTTAGACGCCATTGTATTTATGTTGGTTAATTACTTTTAAATCTTCTCAAATAATATATTTTTCGTGGCTCATCTGTTGGGGAGTCTTTGTCAGTGTTCACTTCTGTGTAGAAGTGTTTTACAACAACAGCACCTTCTGTTAAGTCTCAAATTATTGTATTCACCTTGAAAGGGGTCAACATCTATTGATAATCAGATTCAAATGTTGAACTTGATTTTAGTTGCAGACATGTAAAACATGTTCAGCTCACGGATAGTCTGATAATATATGTGCATTAAGTAGTCAGATCTTTGTTTCATTTTGCTAATACATAATGTTGATGAATGTGAATCCTTGATATTGTTTTTCTTCACCTTTGGATTGTGTTATTGTCATGCCATTTATATGGATGTGAACAATACTGGTTACACTCGATCTTAGTTTGTTTCAAGAAAAATATAGTTTTCTGCTGCTGTCACAGGTAGATGTGGTATTCAATTATTCTTCTTATCTCATCATATTAATTTTTTGGTCAATAGCCTGTGGCCTTTTTTCTAGCAGATGTTTCTATTTTTGTCTGAATAAATCACCGTGGACAAGTCATTGACCTGTCCTCTATAATTAATAATTATATGTTACCAAATTTTGTTTTGGTATTTCTATTGGCATCTTGTTTAGTCCCTCATGATTTTTGATACAACAATGATCTTAGGAGTGTTTCTTCATTCTGACATCCTAAGCTCATTTCCCTGCATCTGATCTCAACCAATATGATTTGTTCATGAGGTTAGATATACATGGAGACAATATTTGCATGCACCACCTAGACACAAATTTCGTTAAAGTATAATTTGTGTATTAAAATAGAGGGCTTTGGAAAGAAGCATTCTCAATGTCGAATATGAGTGTTCTAACAGATGGCTATGTGATTGAGGGACTATAAAAACCTGATGAACTAAGGGTTGAATCGGTATATTGGGATTGATATAATTGGTGTATCAGAAATTTGGAAATATATTAAATCCAAGTGTACAAGACAACTCTTGACATGCACTCTTGATGAGAATGGCACTGTGGTACTTGGCCATATCATGCAAGCTTGTTCATAAGGTAACATTTTAGAATTGATAGGGCCAAGGAAAAAATAAAAGAAAATTTGATAGTTATAACTGTTGGCCATGTTATTCACCAAAAAGGCAGGAGCTTTTGAAGGCCATGCCATCTTGCTGTGGTAATGCTTAAATGACATTTACACTTGAGTCACAAGGAGCATTTGCTTCATATGGTGTGCACGTTATGTGTGAACTACTGTTCACTTTTAGTGGAGAGGAGATGATCCTCCATGAAAGGTATCTCCAACTATAAAAATTTAGGGAGGACACAGGAAGGGATTGAAGTTCTTGATGATGGAGGATTGAAGTGTCAAGGGCCTCAGAAGGGCTAGAAAGAGCTTTGAACACCCTACAAACCATTAGTAAGATGTTTCTCAAATATATTGGACTTGGGTTTATATGGGTCTGACCTGAATTGGATGTTGAAAATCATAATAAATTATAATATAGTTAATTGAGATGACTGGATGTACTTCTTGGTTTATGTGACTAAATAAGAGCTTATGATATGGATTTAACCTCATTGAGTTAGAAGTGGGAAAGCTGGAGATGTAGAGTTAGTTGCTGAACAAAGGAGTAGGTGACGCTACGGCGAAGAGATGATTTGGTAATCCTGGAGCCACACTAATTGAATAATTTTTTCGTAGAGACAGTTTTGGCTTGGTAGAGTATTTTACATCCTGGAGCAAGGTTACCAAGACAGATATGGTTTGGAACAAAATGTATCAAGCAGGACAGAATAACAGAACTAAGTGTCTAAATTAAGTTTGAATGGTTCTTCATCTCTTATATGGGAGGCAGTTAGAATCCTTCACACTAATCATTTGTCCATCCCTCAGCATAAACACAGCCAGAATGTTTTGAGAGTGTTACTTGAGGTATTAGATGAAGGCGGCATTTGAAAGCAGCAGTCAAGCATGCTGAATAAACAAGTAATCTACAACAAGGCAAGCTAAAAAAGCACTGTATAGGTGCTAGCAAAACCTACAATGCAGTGGAAGGCTCAAATCGAGCAATTGGCTTGTAAAATTTTTCAAGATGGTGGAGATGAGGAGGCATTGCTTCACTGTTTTTGATGTTTTTCCATATTGGGTTTCTCCAGGGTAAATTCTTGTGTTGACCTCTCACTTATGTGTTGCTTTCTTAATTACTCTTCATTCAATTACTACACTAACTCAAGCACATAAAAGCATGTTAAACTGATAACAAGTACAGTTCTTGTTCATAGCAGCAAACAGAAGTTGAACTAAATTTGTATGTTCAACTGTTAAGAAGCATAATACTTATTCATATCAGCATACAGAAGTTGAATTCAATTTTGCCAAACTTGAATATCAGCATGCTCTTTATTGCACTATTGGTCTTGTGAAGTAAAGAAGAGCCACATTTTGGTAGTAGCATAGAAGAGGTATGAAATATGATATATAGCCATTGTTAGCATGTATTTGAACGTGTTTGTAATTTCATGATGGATACATGATGTAGATGGAAGCCATAGAACTGTATGTTTGGACCCCTACGAAACTCAGTTTTTCATGCTTCCATTGGTGTTAGAACCAAATCAATTGCTGTCCTCCCAATCAGTCTGCAAGGTTATCTTGTCTTTGGTCCTTTCTACTAACAGCCATTGCAGGGTAAAATGATCACCTCAAGCTGATCGGGAATAAATAATGAAATTGTTCAAAAGTAGAATAAGGTGAAATACAGCGGGATAAAGACTGTCAGCACATGGCAAAGACTCAGCAGAACTCCATCCAGCGAGAGATGGTGGCAAACAGCTCATAAAAGCATGCCAAACATTTTGAGAAGAAAATAAGAATAGCAAGTTAAAGGGTGGTGCACTTTTTGGTTGGCATTGCCACCTTAAAGTTCCACCAAAGTCCTGAAAATAGGGAAAACCCATTAAGAAACCACGCCTAGGAGAAAAGTCAGTTTTAGATCATGAATGAGGTGTATTTTTAAGGACTATCTACCATGTTTTCACGCAGGCATGTTTTTGGAGTGGTGTAACCAGCTTGAAATGGTTTCTAAGTGAAAGTTAAGTTAGAAGGAAGCATTAAAACAGTTCAAAGCATGTGTTTGATAGGGCTTAGCCACCTGCTTTCTCTGCCATTGCTTTAAAGAAAAAAGAGACAGTCTGCATGTATAAAAGGATCAAGTGGTTGTATCAAGGGATTTAATTGTTCATCATGCAGAAATAAGACTGCCTTTTCATTATTTTTGCAAGTTTTGAAGGAGGTTTTTAGCATCACTTGTGGGGCTTTTCTATGAGCAAGAATAATGCTTGAAATATTTTCAGTTTCTCCATTCTCAGCTTTTCTTGCTGTAATACAGTCCTAAAACTAAGCATTAAAAATTTCCAAGCAGCTGTCTTTCATTTCAAGCAGGTTAATTGATCAAGATTGATATTCTGAAAACACTAAGACAAGCATGAAGAGGAAGTTATCTCTACAGATCTCTAGTCATCATCACAAAAGAAGTAATCAGATTGTGACCGAAGTAAGGATTCAAATGCAAAAGATATCAGCATGATGGAGTATCAGTAGATTCATGATGGGCAGGGTTCTTGTTTCAGGTTGTGAAGCTGATATTGTGAAGGTGTTAATCATATTCAATATTCATAGGGTTTAAGTTTCAACAATTTCCATGGGCTTCCAAAACGTTCACTCTATTTCAAATGTTCCAGAGGATTCACAGTTTCAAGTCAAAATTTGCTTTAGATTTTATGAGGTTACCTTATGTGCCAAATTTCAATTTTCACACTGGCGGCATCAAGTAGTTGTCAACTTTAGCATTGGCTATTTTCAGGCGATGGGAAAGAACCTATTATTAGGCCTTTTATTAAATTCATTGTTTTAGGATTAGATTGTTTTAAAGTTGTTTTGTTTCCTCTTTTTCTGCAGATAGGGATAGAGTCACTTTAAAGCAGTAATTTTGGGATATTTAATTAATATTCTTAAATGCTTAAAAGCTAAACTTGAGAGCTTATAAATAAGTGCTTCGAGCACATAATTTGTTAAGGATAGTTGAAGTTAGACTTATGATGCAGAAGCTACTTTTCAGTTGAAGTACTTGTAACTGTGATTGCATGTTTGTAATTTCATGAATTAAATTGTCTTCATTTGTGCTTGATAGTTTATCCTCATTGATATCTAAAAATCTTAATGTAGGGCTTGATTGTTAAAAGTCCAGCACTTGCACTTGGGGCAAAAACATAGTCAATTAGTAATCAATTAGTAATTTACATTAATGCAAAACTCCCATTAAGATCTTGTATAACATCTACTTATGAATTATGTCTTTAGTTTTAGTTTAAGATTTAATTAGATCTCAGGGAGCTTCCCCTTATAATTTGAACAGTTCTATATATTACGGAAATAATAACACAAATTAATAATTACCAAGATATTTGATAATAAATTAAGGAGCAAAAGTCTCCTTATATAAGAGATTACAAAGATTTATCCATAAAGGATAAGATTGACAACTAATAAAGTAAAGGATAATAACTTAACTAAAAGAATAAATTAATATTCCTAAAGTCTATCCTAATGACTTAATTGACCATTATAAACTAAATATTGCAATATTTACTTTAATACCCTCCCTTAATGGTCAATCTATTAACTACACAAGTTTATCCTGAAATTCTACAAATTTGTTAGGATTCAAAGACTTGGTAAGTATGTCTATAGTTTGGTCCTTAGTTGGACAATACTACAACATTACTGATCCATCTTTTACAAGTTGCCATGTGAAATGACAATGAAGCTCCACATGTTTGGTACACTCGTGGAAGACTAGATTCTTGGCAAGCTTTAGCACCCCTTGATTGTCACAAAACAAGGGTGAAGGCATTGCTTGAGACATTTTCATGTTAGAAAGCATCCTCTGAAGCCATACTGTCTCACATGCTGCTTTGATTGTTCCCTGATACTTTGCTTTTGTCGAGGGAAGAGCTTCTGCTTGCAGCTTCTTACTGGTCCATGTGACTACACCCTACCAAGATTGAATACATATCCAAAAGTGGATTTCTTGTTATTGATAGAGCTTGCTCAATCTGAATTTGTGAACCCAATCAGCCTAGGATCTTTGCTTCTACTATACAAAATGCAAAAGTCAAGTGTCCCTTTCACATATCTCGATACCCGCTTTGCTGCAACCCAAAGTTCTACCTTTGGGGCCGTCATAAAATGGGAAATGTAACTCACAACATAACTCAAATCAAGTCTAGTGGTTGTAAGATAGATAAGGCTGCCCACTAGTTGCCTGAATGTGAATCAGTGATCACCTTTGAGTTTGTTTTGGCTGAAAGCTTCAGCCATTTCTCCATAGGTGTAGACAAGGTTTTGCAATCTATCATTCTGAGCTTGTCTAGCAAACTCTTGGCATATTTAGATCGAGAAATAAAAATACCACCGCATGTCTGCCAAATTTCTACACTTGGGCAATAATGTAGGAGGCCTAAGTTTATCATGTCCAAAATTCTAGCTCAAATTTCATTTGATTTGCTCAATCAAATGTGCCCCACTACCTGTACTGATAATATCATCCACATAAATGACCATAAGAATAATATCATTGCCTATGCTTTTGATGTATAAATTGAGATTTGAAGAACTTCTCTGAAACCCTTGCTCATCCAAATACCTGTCAATCTTTATGTACCATGCCCTGGGTGCTTGCATCAGGCCATAAAGAGCCTTCGTTAGTTTGCATACTTGATGCACCTTTCTTGCAACTTGAAATCCTTGAGGTTGAATGATGTACGCTTCTTCCTAAAAGTCACCATTGAGGAAGGCACTCTTCATGTTCATTTGATGAACTTTCCAGCTAAATTGCACTTCCATGGCTAGAACAAGATGAATGGTGCTCATCTTTGTTGTAGGAGCAAAGGTCTCCTCATAATCAATTCTTCTTTCTGTGAGAATCTTTTAGCCACCAATTGTGTTGTGTACTTGTCAAGTGTACCATCAGTTTTGTACTTGACTTTGTACACCGTATCTTGTGATCATCAACTTCTAACTCTTGGAGTCAAGTTTGGTTCTCTTGGCATTTGGAATCCAGATGTATGTAGTAGAACTGAAAACCTTAAGGTAGTTGATTCTTGGCTTCCTCCTAGACCATGCTTTCTTTGGGGGTCTTCTCCTTCATTGCTTGAGTTAGAGACTTGTTGAGAAGGTATGTTGCAGTGTAAACTTCCTCTACCCCAAGAAGTTTTGGGTAGAGGAACACTTTGGTTCTCCAACATGCATCGGGCCATCTCTGTAATAGTATGGTTCCTCCTCTCAACTACACCATTCTGCAAAGGGGTATAGGGTGTTGTGAATTGATGTTTAAAACCATGTTTAGTACAAGAGTCAGTGAATTCATTGGAACATAATTCTCCCCCATTTTTAGACATAAGAGATATGATTGCACAACCTGACCCTTTTTCTACTAAGGATTTAAACTTTTGAAATTCCTTAAACACTTTTGGTTTTGCTTTGAGGAAAAACACCCACATTTTCGTATTGAAATCATCTACAAACAAGAGAAAATACTTGGCACTAGTGACTGTGCAGTATTCATTGGTCCACATACATCTGCATGAACCAATTGAAGGACCCTATGTGCTCTCCAAGCTTATCCTTTTGAAAAGGAGATTTGTGTTGCTTCCTTGCTTGGCAAGCTCCTCAAACACCCAGTATCTGTTGCTGGATCTTAGGTAAACCTTCTACCATATTCTTGCAAGCTAACTGATAGAGATAAGATAGGTTGAGATGCCCATAACATTAATGCCAAAAAGTATTGATGGAAGATGAACTTTTTGCTGCCAATCCATGTTCGTGAACCTCTCTAGTGTTAGGAAACCAATACAAACCATGATCTTCTATGCCAATTGCAATGGTTTTCTTGGACTCCTTGTCAACAATATGGCACTTGTGTGTGTTGAAAATGACATCCAACATGGGATAGTGTCATGTAGTCCGACTCAATGAGAGAAAATTGAGCTCCATTCCCAGAACATAGTATACATTGAGGAAAATCAATATTTATCTTGCAGAGGTTATTTGAACTTTGCCTTTGCTGACAACTGTATACTTCTCACCACCACTGAAGATCACTGAATCAAAGCAAGCTGTGTACTCTGTGAACCACTCCTTCTTGTGAGTAAAATGTCAAGATGCTCCAGAATCAATATAGCACACAAAAGACTTGACTTGATTTGTTGGTCGTTTGGCCATGAAAGCAAAGAGGCTGACTCCTTTTGCTCAAATTGCTCTACGACATGAGCTTGTTGTTGAGACCCTCCCTTGTTGGATTTTTGATCAACCAACCTCAATCTGTAATGCTTCTTCATGTGACTAAGTTTACCACAATACTGACATGTGATAGTCTTCAGATTCTTCAAAGTATCTTCAGAATTGCCTTGACCTTTTATTGGAGGCCACTTGCCTTTGCCCTTGTCCTTGGCAGCAAAAGTGTGTTCTACACTCGGTGAATCACTATTGCTATCAAATTGCATCTTCCATCTATCTTGCTACAAGAGTTTGTTGCACAAACCATTTAACTTTAGGTCAACAATTGTGGAAGTGATATTGAGTTTCTCTATGAAATTTTCATATGTCTGTGGTAAGTTTTTCAGTGATATGGTGACCATATCTTTTTCTTCTATCTTGCAACCAATGGCTTCCAATTGATCACGAATGTCTTTGAACTTCATCAGATGATCCTATAAAGACATCTTCTTGTCCATCATGATCGAGAACAACATATTTTTAAGGAAGAAGGCCTTGCCTTTATCTGATGTCTCGTGTAGATCTTGCAGGTGTTTCTAAATCTCAATGGAGGTTTTGCTTGAAGGAATCTCTGGAAGCATTTCATTTGTGACGGATAACTTAATGAGCATAACGGCTTGATGATTACGCTCATCCAACTTGTCCTGGTCTTTATTCATAACTATTGGACGAGTGTATGTATTGAGGATGATTTGGTCAAGACATTTGTACTCGAAGATTGCGCTTATACTCGAAGACTGTGAGTGCATTCTTTGTTTCCGGGTGTTATAGTTCTTGCCAGTGAAGCACTGGCTGCCTTCCAACATGATGTTGAGGTGTCATAAGCACTGGCTGCCTTCCAACATGATGTTGAGCAATGACACCATCCCTCCCGCAATACAAAATCATGGAAAATGAGGAAACCTGCTGCTATTTGAAAAAAAACATAGGAATTTTTAGGAAAAAATTGTCAAAATCTGAGCAGCGATTAACAATTAATGATTTCATAAAAGATTGAAAAAAATTCTGCAGTGAAAAACTCTAGAGAATTGTAGATGAAACCCGAGCAGCGAACAACACCCACGATTTTTGTAAAAAAAAATCATCAAAAACTTGCACCAACAGCCTTGAAAACTCTAGTTGTCGCTGGAAACCATCATAAAAAAAAAGGTCAATGCCCAAGTTTGGAATCCTGCGGAAAAACCTAGGCGTTGTAATAACCCCACCAAAAAATTTTGTTCCAAATTTGCAATGATTCCGATTTTTAACTGGCTCGCATTTTGTCAAACACTTTACATAAAATCAAATATGAAGTATTCTTGTATGCAAATTCTTAGACTGCTGCAACTAAAATTCCAGATGATAAATTCATCATAAAATCATGCCATGGATCATAGATTTCACAAAGCCATTTTGTCAAACAATTTGCATGCAATCTTGATTTGACATAATATCATAATAGTTATCACAAAATTAATTTTCTCAAATTCCCGGCTGTTGATAACAATTTTCTTTACTAAATTTTTGAATATTATATGCACCAAAGATCATGTAATAATTGTGTAGATTGCTGATATAAACTAATACAGCAGAAATTCTCTGATTACACTATAAATTATTAATTTTTAATAGCTGACCTCTGATGTTACGATCCAATCAGTACTCCCTTTAACCCAATCAGCATTCATTTTACCCTCCTTAGCTGTATGGCACCCTCCAAACAAGTATGTTTGCCTTTGAAAGTGTATGGCAGCTTGAGTACATGGTACGACAGTCCTTTAAGGACAATAAACTCCCCCTTTGACTGTCTTTTGACTGCTGCATTCAATTTGACCAGCCTTATAAGGCTATGCTAGATAGTAGCAAGGCTTTAAGCTTTGCAATAAACTTGATCCTTTTTTCTTAAATGAAGTTGTATGGCTGTCAGGGATAGCTAGAATGGTACACTTGGGACTAGTTTCTTAAATACTCAACTGTTGGGTTGGAATTGAAGAGTACACAGGAAATACTGAGAAGAGAGGGGGGTGGGGGGGGTGAATTAGTATTTCAACTTTTAAAACTTAAAACCATATAAATCAGAAATTAGGACATGAAGAGCAACATAAAACATCATGAACAAGATGAACACCAGGATTACATGGAAAACCCTTTCGGTTAAAAAACCACGGCAAAATATTGCTTCTATTACTCCAAAGGGTACCAACCCTGTTTACATAAGTGAGCACCAACTCTTTTTCGAAGCACCAACTTCGAGAGGCTGACACACCAACTTCAGCGTGAGCACCAACTCACCAAGCAACTCAAGCACCTATTCTAGTGATGCTGAAGCACCAACTCGGACTTAAAGAATTCTTGTTTCAAAACACCGTTCAAACATTGAAAACCTTTTGCTCATACACCCAACTTCATAGTCTGATATATTCATTGTGATCAACACAAAACTATGGAAACTTCAAGGTAGTAAGCAGCTAGACTCATAAATAAATAACAACAAAATCAGATTCTCGAGAAATAGTTATACCAACCCTTCAGATAATTGTCACACTTCTGGTTTAATGCATTCTTGACATAAATTTGTCTTCAACACACCATACAGCTTGTCCCAGAAATGAGTGGAAGCAATGCATATAAAAACGTCCTTAGCCAATTAACTCACACAATTAACATTTCACAAAAACAACCGTTCAATCATGCCTATCTTAGAGAATTTACCACAGATTTTCAAGCAACTCTCAAATCAGAAAACTCAGATCGAAAGAAAATGAATGCACCACATTTTTGTAGGTAGGATAAGGATCTTTTGTTATGGTCACTCATGCATCTCTTAATACGCCACGGTTTCTTCTAAATGTAACGATATTTGCACGAAATTCAGAAGAAACTGCCGTTGCCAGATGACCTCTCCTTTTTGACTTCAAACTTCACAAATGTCTAAAGCTCCATATAAAGGCACACCCTCACATTCACAACTGTGGTAAAAATCACTTCAGATATTGAAGACTCAGTCCATAGGAAGAATGCACAACATGCCCGATTTCTGAATGCCGAAAATGACAAGCAAAGACTCCTTTTCGTTGACATAGCTATGGCTCAGATAAAATCAACGAATGGTATTAACAACAACAAAATGCGTGAGCGTCTTTCATTATATATCTGCGGGATTTTTAAAAACCTGATAGTAGAAAGACGTAACATGAACACAGGTCACATCAACAACATAGCCTGAATAATGATTCTTATTACTCCTCTTAACACTTCCCAACATACAAACTCACAGCACATCATGCTTCATGACAATCACAGTATAAAAACTGAGCACAACCAATTCAACACGCCTCTACGACTGGAAAAGAATTGCTGAAACGTAATGCACATCCCATATTCTGAAGAATAATATATGGTAGTCTGATTTTCCTTATAAACCACAAACTCCACTATTTTAAAAAGAAAAATGTTCATTCATTCACATACTTAGCTTGTAATAAAACATCTTCTCCAAAAAATGGCCAGTGATCAAGAATACAATAGATTTTAACGCAACCTGAAATAGCCGTCCCAGTAATAAATCAGATATAATATAATCCGAAGCATTGAGATTTTAATAGGAATTAAAACTTGATACTGCTCATAATTTGCACCCCCAATAAAAATTGTACAAGCAAAGCACGTCCCTGCCAGGAATAATAAAGGCAATGAGTCAATTAAATAAACACGTCTCCTTTGCATAGGATGAATATCACCGTCCTTATTCATTGATTTAAATGATGAGAAGCCACCCCATAACCTGAAGACATCACCAGGAATATTTGCCAATGATAAAATCGATGGTGACAGAGGCCACCACTAATAATAGAGAAGGAGAGAAGAAAGTCTTTAGTATGAAGATACCATAACAATTTCTCAAGCCGTCGCTCCATTAATAATCACCGCCCATAACCTTTTAGCAGAAATTGGCACTTTGGAAAGCACAAATTAAAATTCTTAAAGAAACAAATGACTTCATCACGTGAAAACAGAAATACAGAAGTCGCCCATATAATATGCCACGCAAGATCAATAAACATTTTCTGTACGCCCAGACTGAATGAGCCGCCACACAAGGATATTGACGGTATATAGCAAGGTGTTATATATCATAGTTAAAAAAAAATCACTCGCGTATCGCGGATCAAATCAGGCGTTTTGATAAAAACGCGCGGCGATTTATTCTGAAAAAACGCGCAAAAAAACGCGAATATTTCTGTAAAACGCGGCCAGAGAAAGGTAAAACGTGGCGGGCTTTTTTTAACCCTAAATTTTTTCGCTTTAACTCAGCGAAATGCATTCGCTTTCCTTCCATTTCACGTCGCGACCATTGCAACTGAAAAAAAAACGACGGCAGGAGTTAAAACGAGGGCAAAAAAAACAATCGGACGGCAACAAAGAAATTTGACGCAGGAGCCAAATAAATTTATTTGTGTCTGAACTAAATCCAACGGCAAAAAAAGGTCGACGTAGGAGGCAAGAAAATTTCATTGTTTGGTCTGGATTCCGCCCTTCGATTCTTCCGTTTTTCCATTCATTCCAATTTCCAGGTATGTGCACAGTGTGACTATAGTCTGTATTCGTAAAAAAATTGTTTCAAAGTTCATTTAGTTTTTAATAGTGTTAGATTTTAATAAAACAAAAAATAATTTGTTTAAAACTTTAAATTTATGTATTTTTTGTTATAATAATTCTTAATATTTTATATTGTATAAATTTTTAATAATGTATTAAATTTAAGACTTTAAGTTATAATACATTTTATAATTTGAAATTTAATATATTAATTTTTAATTTACAATTTGATTTATTTTTAAATCTTTTAATATAATATTTAATTAATATTAATAATATATTAACTTATATTTGCAAAAGAAAATTGAAAACTTTTAATTTATTTTATTTTATTTTTAAAATTTAAAATAAAAAATAATTGAAATTTTTTAATTTATATTAATATTATGATAAATTGACAATAATGAATAGTAGAAAAGAAAATAATAACAAAAAATTAAAATAATGATATTCAAATATCAAATTTTATTTCAATATCATTTTTGTTATTATTTTCTTTTCGAGTATTCTTTATTATCAATTTATCATAATATAAATTAATACATTAAAAATGTTTCAATCATTTATAATTTTAATATGTTTCAAAATTTAAATCTTTCAAATTTCAATCAGTAATATGTTCTAAAAATTCTGTTTATATATGTGGTTTTTAAGAATATTTTAAAAAATTGTGTATTTTCAAATGTTCGATAAATTTGCCGAGTTATTGCCGAGTTTTTCCCCGAGTTTTTGCCGAGTCCCGAGTTTTTAAAATTTTTGGGTCTGCCGAGTTATTGCCGAGTCCGAGTTTTTCAACTATGTTATATATAATGTCTTTAACCAATAATGAAACCATCACAAGTAGCCACGTTAAGAATCTGCGAATAGTAATCAAGCTGCCTTCATATAAAAGAATCAAACCATAGATTAGCCGCCTTAAATAAATAAAAAGTTGTCTGATAGAATTATGCCTGGAATATTCAAAGAGTGACATGGAAGACTGACCCACAAAGGATGCTGACAAAGTAGACAAGCAAACAACTGATGCAGACAACCAACCAGCTCAAGCAGACACCCAACCAGCTCAAGCAGACGACCAAGTAGCTCAAGCAAGCAGCTAGGTAGCTCAACACTCAGGCAAGTAGCTCAAGCAGCTCAAGCACTTAAGCAAGCAGCTCAACCTTTACATCAATGACAAAATATTCTAATAGGAATTGCATGCCAAATCATCTGTGTGCACAGAAATAAATTTCTGTGTGGGCTGATTGGAAAGTGGACAGTGGTACCAACTTTGAAATTTTGTCCACAACTCCAATCCTGAGTCAACACCACACTGTTGGAAACTTCATTGGGTGCCAATTCCAGTGATTATCACCAACCACATCACTGAAACCAGAAGGTGCTCCATCATCCATCTCAAGGAGTGGATTATCAAATGATATATCAGCACCTATCTCAAACAATGAGTCATCATCAAAATGAATATATCTTCATTCCCAAGCTCAAACAATCCTCTTATTGATCTAGACTTCTATCTTCTGATTTCTTGGAACAATGGACTAGAGCATAAACCTCCTATAAGCTATCGAGTTCTTCACTCGCTTAATCTCCTTTGCACTTTCCTCATTTTCTTGCTCTCTGAATTTTGTGACAGCTGCGAGTTCTTTTTCAGTTTTGAGTAATGTTACTTGAGTGCCTTTCAAAGAACCTTTAGTTTTACTAAGCTCAAAAGTAAGCTCATCAACCTTAACCTTTGTTTTCCTGAACATAGATAAGGCTTTATCTGCAAGCCTGGTTGCCACATCTCTATCTTTGATCATAAGCAAGTAGGCTGATTTCATTTCTTCCATAGTGCTCTCATGTTCACTGATTTCTTGGTGTTTTGTCCCGTTTTGATAAATTCTCTTCCACGATCATGAACATGCAATTGTATTCACTTATCCGTTTCTTTCAAAACCCAAGCTCTGATACCATATTATGGAAAGTAATAACACAGAGAATAATTACCAAGATATTCGATAATAAATTAAGGAGCGAAAGTTTCCTTATTTAAGAGATCACAAAAATCTATCCATAAAGGAGAAGATCAACAACTAACAAAGCAAAGGATAATTACTTAACTGAAAGAATAAAATAATATTCCTAAAGTCTATCTTAATGACTTAATTGACCATTATACTTTAATACTCTAGTATGTGCTGTTCCATTGTGTGTTCCTTGGCGAAAGATAATTAAAATGTCAACACTGTAGTAACATATTTTATGGCCTTACAATGTTGTTTCAATAGCATAGAACTTTAGAACAGTATACAAGAAAAAGTAAATCCATGGTGGCAAATAATGCATTAGAATATCTAGGCTGATCACAGATCAAGATCTGTGCTTATTAGAGACTGAGCAGAAGTTAGACAGACATAACTGCTAAAACTACAATCTGTATTAACTGGGAACAAGTTGTACATGCAACTTTTTTGATGAATACTGATTTGAATGAATGCAGGCCCAAAAGAATGGTAGGGAAGCACGTTGTTTATGAGGTAGTAAAAGATAGAGATTAATAAATACTTGATGTTTGCATGAATTGGGAGAAATGTGAGAGAAGGGATCCAGAATTGGGAAGCAGTTTGCTGTTTTGTTATTATTTGATTTGGTATTAGGGATGGTGCTTTGGTATCTTAATCAGATTGTTTTCATGGAATTTGTTGAGGAGGTTCTCAAGTAAATCTATTTATTATTGTTGTAGAGACTCAAATTACATTCTGACTTGTGTTGTAGAGTTGTTAGACATTCCAACATGTCTCATATAGGCAGTATGCTAGGGTAGATGGTTGAGCAAGCATTGTGTGAATGGTTTCTAAATTTAATTAAAGTCTTCAAATCTGTCTTAGGTGAAGAGCATTTTATTGTTATCTGAGATGCCTTTAACAATCTGAAATACCGGTTTTAAATATACATTGGCATTTTGGTTGGCATGGTTCTGTTATTTGGGTTTGTATAATTTGAAATGTCATTATCACTATTTCCTATTTTTTTGAGTAATTATGGCATGATGTTTTGCTTAAGCTTGAATAATGGCCATAGAACAATGGATAAGTATTATGCTGGTAACAGTCATTCTATAAATGTAATTAATTCTTCGAGAAGATATGAATCCAAATGCTTTTATTATTGTAGAGTGCAGGAGCCCTTGTGGATTGGAGTTAAGGTTAAAGAAACAGAAATTAATATGTTAATTATGCGTGATCATAGCATTAGAATTGTTGTTACCAAAAGAGCTTAAAAAATCTGGCTGAGTACAAAACGAATTCAGTTCAGAGTAATCTTAAAATGCTTTCTAGTACTTGAATGTTATGAGTCTTTTTTAATTTTATATCTACTGAAGTAGCTTGTTGCAACTACTGCTTCATTAGCAAAGATGGTTGCATCCTATGTTGCTAGAAATTAGAAACAGGAAACATGATGGAAATGCCAATGTACCAGAAACAAGGATGTGGGGATTTTGGTGTAGAAACACTTGACTACTTATAATTTTTGTAAAGATTCATCATTCATCCATATGTAAAGATTCATCACTGATCCATATTGCTAATGGTTCAAAGTTCAATATCATAAAATATCAAACACAGCTATAATAATTTAAGAAATGATCAGAAAGTGGTGTGCAAATGGTGAGGAAACACTTTGCAACAGCAGGAAATGTTTACCAAAGTGGCTATGTTTTGACATTTATTGCTCTGAGAAACATAACAAATGGCTGTTCAGGACTACTGCACATTTCTTGTTGCAAAATATTGCGTTGGGTAGTTCTCCTGAATTGAATGTCAATATCTTTAGTGCAAGACAAGTCATATGGCAGTATTATTATATATTCTTCATATGCCTGTACAATATTTTCTATTTGAATTTCTGTCCTTTCTGAACATTTGCTGCCATGGTAATTTGAGAAATCAGAAATTCTTTTTTGATCCTTAGCTTTGGTATTATTATATAGTTATGTGAATTCCTGCAGAATAAATAAGTAATTCTGGATTCTGATCTTTCAGCACTGTGAGGAGGTGGAGGAATGGGCAAGCCGTGGAATCCTGGCAGGCTCATCAGGCTCCTATTCAGTCAATTTTGAAACTACCCTCTGGAGAAATTGCTACAGGTCATTCTAGATTTTCTCTAGCCATCTCTTTTTTATATATTTACAACTAGTTTGGTTTTCTGTTCTTTCATGCTTTTTGTGGGACAGTGGTATTTGTTGTGATTTTTTGAAATTGAAATTGTACAAGATGTTTGCTTTCAATACTTTATTTTATTTTATTCTAAATTTACTGATGGTTGTTTCTCAATGATTGTGGTGGGGTTGAAAATGAATTGTTGTGACTGTTTTAGAGAACATGGAATACTTGGGTTCTTGAAAGTTTTTTGTAGTCACTATATGTTAAGTTTTGATTGTTTGAATTTTGACATCAAATGTATTTTTTTCTTCTCCTTTGTTTTAACTGTTTTCTAGGCTCTACCGATCACACTTTGAAGGTCTGGAAAGGCTCAACATGTGTTCAGACATTTACGGGGCACACAGGTATATCTGAAATTGAGAGCATTAATTTTCAAGGTTTCAAAGCTATGTAGGAGATGTTTTGTGAAAAATGTGGACAGAATTCAGTTGCTTTATTCTTGGCAGTGAGCCATGGAAGTTATTCATGAAGAATGAAGTTAAGATAACTGAGCACGCTTTGATAGTTTAATATGTTTCTGATTGACTCATATGGAATTTACTACTTTACCATTAATAATTAAAATTGTCAACATCCCCATTAGCATACCCATCATTTTCTGACGTATGCATGTAGAGGTAAACATATTTGGATTTCTTGTAGAAACTGAAAAGTGTTCACTTGTTTGCAAAAGCTGGCTATCTGTCAACATATCCTGAAATATGGTGCCGTGCAAGGTGCAAATATTTGACAAAAACAAGTCTTTGCATCAGAGACTGCTGTTAATTACTCTTTAGATATTTGTAGTAGTCACTGAAGTGACACCTAAAAATTAACTATTTGAAGTATTGCCCAATCAGCACCATAAAAGGATTACTCTATTTTCTTTAAAGACTCTTCAAATTCCATTATTAGAGTATAAACGATCATTGGATTTTAATTCATAGATCAATCTAACTTCTCATTAATACTATATAGCACCAGGTATTTAATTCTTGAATTAAGGACTTATACGTGGTACCGTGCATTCCTTTGAGAGAAACTTGTTATGATTATTAACATCTCTCCTGTGCTTTGTCAATTTAGGTTTTTGGCCCCAATGGTTTTTGGTATAAAAGAATGCATGTTTTGTTAGCTTCTGTAGATGCTCACTCGTTTTTAATTCTCACAGATACAGTGCGCGGATTGGCAATAATGCCAGATGTGGGAATCCTTTCTGCCTCTCATGATGGGTGAGCTTTCCCACTACTTTTTTTGTGTAACATCTTTGTTGTAATGGGACAAATTCATTCTTACATTATCCCACGCTTATCCAATCTATCCTGTATTCTATTTCCAGCCATGTTTTATGGTGTGCAAATATTGAAATTCATGACAATTTAGGTGTCACGTTATATGTCCTTAAGCTGTTACATAATGTGTTTTGCTTACTAATTTTTAAGGGAAGCTATTTGGTAATAGTGATGTTTATGTGGCTGGGTTATGCAAGCAAGTGGATAAAAATGAAAATGTTCAACATGGATCTTAACAATCTTTAACTTGTCTTTCTGAATTTTGTTACAAAGGCATGATTGGTCATGGGATCTCTTGTTAACAAATTGCTCATCTAAAAGCATATTGTATTCTGGCACGTCCATGATTTCTTATTGGATTTTTTTGTGAAAATCATCCCATGGTTCATCAAATCTATCCTCTATTCTGTTTCTAGCTGCCTTTCATGGTGTGCTAATATTGAAAGTCATGACAATATGGGCATCATATGTAAGATCTTCCAAGTTGTTTGAGAAATGTTTTAAGTTTCTTTTATATTATATATAGTTTCTTAGGAAGAAACTAGGTATTGCGATGTTTTTGTTGCCAGATTATGCAAAAAAAATGGATAAGAATAAATCTATTACATGAAAATCATAGTTACTTGTGAGTTTATCTGCCTTATGTTGCATAAACAATGCTACTTGTGAGTTTTGTAGTCAATGTAGAATCTTACATGGCCAAAACAATGACAGGTCTGTAAGGTTATGGGCACTCTCAGGAGAGACATTAGTGGAGATGATTGGCCACTCTTCTATTGTTTACTCTGTAGCTGCTCATTCTTCAGGAGTTATTGCATCTGGTAGTGAAGATCGTTTTGCAAAGCTTTGGAGAGGTATCACTTCTCCTGTTGATCAGATCTCTATATGTACTCAGCTTATGCTGTTATTAGTTTTGTGTGCTACTTGTGAAGTTGCTATCTTATCACTAAAGCATAAATGTTACCTGAATGAACGTCAGGCCTATTCTATTCTTACCCGCCAATGTTGAAGCATATTTTGCAGGAGTTTATTCTCTTTTTGATTAAAATGTGAAAGGAAAGCATTCTAGTATTTGTGGATGATGATAAATGTTAAATGGATTTCTCATACATTGTGATATAGAACAAGTGGAAGAGCATAAGGCATGTCAGACATAAGTTTAACACAACAAAAATTTTAGATTATCTTAATCTGAAACAAATTGTCTAATGTGGATGTCGAAAAGCTGAATGTTTTAAACAGGATATTATGTAAGGTTTGGAAATTGTAGAGATTGAAAGTATAAGAGTAAGTGGGTTATACTACAGTTAGCTAATTCAACCATGTTTCATCTACATCATCAACAAACTAAGATTGATGTAGATCATCAACAAACTAAGATTGATGTAGATCATCAACAAACACATTTCATGTACATCATTGACAACTAAGATTCATATCAAAGCTGTTAGCAATGGATAATGTCCTCTATGCAGGGTTGTGAAATGCCTATTGTATACTAGTTATTGTATGCACATTTCTTCTATATTCAAAGAGTCAAATCCTTGGACGAATCAGCTGTGGGTTGGGGGAGGTAATGATAATTGATCCTTTGCTCTTTTGAGATGATTGCTTCTTTGGGTTCACTAGGCATTGACGTTACTGGTATGTAAAGACCAGCCTACTCCTTTTCATTCACATCTCCATTGATTGTCTTCCTTAATTCAGGAATTTTGTAGATGCCCTAATTTGCACTGCAGGTATGAGGATGGTGGGAGGAAGGATAATAACATAATTAACTATAACTGATTGTTATAACAAACATATAACAAAATATGGCACAAAAAATTAATACTAGCGCTTCTTCGAGTTTTGGGTATGGGGGGCATGTTTTGGCGGATGGCAAATTTTTATTATGGATTTTTGGGATGACAGGGAGACAACAATCAAAATTATATATAAAGATTAATATTTGAAAAATTAATTACAATTTATCATTTATTATTGTAAACAATGTGAGTAAACAATAAAACAAGTTGCAATTTATCATTTATGTAAACAATACAAGTAAAACAAGCTGATCAATTGAACTAACCATTATTAACAAACATCTGTAGCGTAATATTTATATTATTCATCAAGTTCAAAATACAAACTACAAAGAAACACTAGAACAAATATAATAGCTAATCTAGCTCATTGGCTGATGCAAATGTTTTGGTATATTAGTAATTACTCATGAGTGGAGCTGCTAGACATGTCTTCTCTTATAGTTGTACCCTAATCAACCTTGTATGTGCAACTTTATCTTCATCAATTTGCATTGACTCCTCTGCTTTTACATCCCTATGTGCATTTTGCCTTAAACTCTATTTTCTTGTGATCCATGAGAATTTAGGCATTGTGTATGCCACAAACTTCTCAATGCTCTTAGAGCTAAGCTTGTTTCTCTTGAGATAGTGGATGAAAATGTATGAAGGCCAGCTCGTCTCAACAGTAGAGGAACTATGAACCTATGATTAAACATTGAATGGCTCTAGGATGCATATCAAAGGTGGAGGACCCTACAACTGCCATCAACTCATTGGGTTTTTCCGTGCCAATGTCTACCTATTTGCTTTTGCCAAACTCATTTAGCCTTTATGTTCAACAAATCTATATCACATGTCCGATAATTGGAGCTTGCTCTACATCTTCATAATTGCCCTCACAAAGCTCATATCAAGCATCTGCCCATGCCACTTTGGGTTCAATGCATAGGCAAACATGTGCAAAGGAGTTTAGAGTTGTTTTTCCGTTATGGATGCCTTGACATCCTTAAAACAATTAAGGAGGTCTTGGATGTCTTTTGGGTTATACCTAGAATGGGAAGGCATCCCCAAATGTCTTTGTTTTTCCAAGGCATTTTCGAGTCAACCTACTATTGGGGCCAAGGTGCTAGGGACAACAAAGGGACATTTTATTCTCATTTTGCTGTCCCCAAGCTGTTTAGGACATTGCACCTAGGGTTGGGGACATATCCTTGTAGAGGCCAACCGACTACACATTCATGGCAATGCAATTGCAAAATAACACTTTTCCATTCTCTATGAACATCAAAGATATGCGAGTACAATGGTCTAGAAGGCACTGAATGGGAATTCCCACTCAGAAACTAAGGATGTGAATTCTAGCTGAATTGTTTAGTTGGAACAAAAAGTGGCTTTCTAGTTTCTCATCTCCTAGAGATCAGGTACAAGTATATAAACAATTACAAGTAGATTCACTTATATAATTGTTGATGGCTCATCTTATTATCGATAAATCAAATAGGTTTCCTATTGTGTGGTGATGCCATTGTGGATGTTGTCTCTACGGTAGCATTGACAAAGTAGTGTTGCTAGGGTAGGTGTCACTTGATAGGAATTTTGGTGCTAAGATTTCATTGCTTAGATGTTTTAGTAGAGATTTACAATAATGAGCTATGCACAATGGCAGAACAAGTAAAATACGAACAACTTATTACAAAGTTTAAAATGATTTCTTGATTTTAAATGGAGTGAATGGTCAAATTTCAACCATTAGATTGGTGTCTATTCCTACAACTCAGATTCAAATCTAGATGAAACAATGAAAAAGTAAATCCTAAATTTTAGATGAGTTTGATGTGCTTGGCCCTATCTTGTTGAGCTTAAAACCTTAAATGCCCTTCTATCCCATATATGCATCTCTACTTAATAATCCACAACTAGTTTAAGAGCTCCATGTATTGACCCTGAATTTTTTTTGCCTTGGCATACATTTTCACAAAAGTGAAGATAGTTTTATAGAACTCCTTAGATGCAAAATAACGCAAATTAATACACAAAAAACAAATGTGAGCTTAGGGATTTCTTGAATCCCCTAAAACTCCTACATAAAATGGAGACAAAATGCAACAATGGAAAAGAAGTAATGTCATCTATTGGTTTTTGAGAAGTATACAAAGCCATAACATATTTCATACAAACTCAAAACTTGTTACATTCATATACACTAGTACAAAGAATATTGACAGCTCAACTAGGATGAGCTTGCTCAAAAATATGAACCAAAACGAACCTGTTACAAGAGAAATGCAAACTCAAATTGATTTGCAACCAGGGAATGTATTTGTGAGAAAAGAGGAGGTGGCTATGCCACATTTGCAGAGAAGAACCATGCCTTTGATGTCATCGAATCTAAAACTTGTGCCTTGAAATTGTCCTCTTGAGACTCAATAATACACCTACAGGCATGAAAAGTTGATCCTCCTATGATTCACCATCATGCTAAACAATGGTGGTATTGATTTGTGTATACAAGGTGAAAGTAATTGCAAAATCTGTTAAAAGGAAGCTTGAGAAATGGCATGAATGCACAGCCTTTGTAACACACAATCTTCGAAATAAATTAAGGCATGACTTCCTGCACCGTTTTTTCCTTCGAATACATGCCAACTTGCATAAAAAATGATTTATGGGCACCCTTGGATTTGATTTGGTGGTTGTAGGGAAATATTAGCTCATTAATGTTGTCTTGTGTTGTTTCCTCTTCTATTGCTGGAAAACTACATGCAAATTTGTGCCCAAAATATGAATAGTGTTTTCTAGGTGGTAAAGCCTTTTTCTGATGGCCACTATATCAAATCTAGTTATAGATGGCCTTTTGGATGTGTAGGGGGTAAGGTGAGATAGTATTAAAAAAATGCCAAAGTTTTGGATTGTTGGGCTCGAGAATACCTCATAAGTCATGCCATTCGGGAAGTTAGAGTTTGGATAAAAGGTGTGTCAAAATGTTGGGGATTGGGGTTTGGAGATGACTCATGCTTGGTACCATCTTGAAGGGAAGCTCGCATCTCAAACTCTGATAAAAACTATAAGGGAAGTTATTGGCTGTTGGAGTTTCAGAGAAGCACTAGAAGTATTGAGATAAAGGGATGGGTGAAAGTTTGACCCCAAAAAAGCGAATGAAGGAATTGGTGGGGTTCGAGGGTTGTGCATGACAAGAAACATGTACCTAGGCAGAAGGAGGGCTACAAATCCAACTTCGATAGAGTACTTAGTGAAAACAATGAGTTGGGAGTCTAGGGAATTCCAAACGAGGTACTTTGGTAAAGGATATTTTGAAGCTCGTTAAAAGAATTAGGCAAATTTTGATTGGGAAGGGCTTGGGAGATCCGGATCGAAGATAACATATGAAGGGTACTTGGGGAAAGGGAACTCCGACAGGCCGATACGAATGAGGGAAAGGCATGGTGGGTTAAGGAAGTTCGAAAGTTTGGCACTTTTTGTAAGCTTAAGTGTTTAGTGAGGCCTTTTGAGGATTGGAACTTAGGGATGCCAAGGTAATGGTAATTGAGGAAGCACAAGTCCAAAACTCCAGTGTAGAGAAGTATTTAAGACAAATGGTTGAGGCTTTGGAGTTTAAGGGAGCATGTGATGTTCCCTTCCCCAAACATATATAAAAACAATTGAATTTGCTATAGTATAAACAGCTTGCAGATGAAAGTTTGCACTGGAGATTAATGAACTAAATTATTGCACCAAATATCTCAATTAATTCCCAAACACCATTCAAAATTTCTGATCACATCAGATAAACGGTGAGACGTTACAGGTATACAATTTCTCATACTACCAACCAAATTGTGAAGACAAAAAATTCTCATTGACGTTCAGATTCAGATTGCATAACATGCCGTTCATTGTATTACAGAATTAAGTCAACATTTCAAACAAGTCCGTGATATACATGACACAGGAAATTCATCTGCAACAGTCCTGACACATATAACTTCCAGATGCACACAGATTATGATTGACTCAGCTTGAACAAATTATATCAAATAGTTACAGGCACTATGCTGGCATATAGACTCAGATTGCATTAACGCCTTCAGTTTCCTAAATAACTAACAGATTTAGAATGCAAATATGCAAACATACCCATGATAAATAGTGCTGCTGATATGCCCGATATCGGGTCTTAGAGAATGATCGAAATATGTTTCTCCTGCTGCCGGAAGAGATATACGTGTCCAATGATGAAGATATTAAGATCTTTTGCCCTTCGCCATTTCAATAGAGCCCACGGGAATGATATTCGGTTGAGCAACATAAACCCAGATTACCTGCATCCGGCCAATACTGAAGCGCATTAACTTGATATCGGGTCTTTGAGAATGCAGCATCTGAAAATGCTCGTCCAATACCATACAATCGATGGCAATGAAATAATCATTAAGAACACACACGACAAATAGATAAGGAAGAGCGCTGCAACATATATTGATTAGCTTGCCTCCGTTTGCACAAAACTCTCAAATCAATGCTAGATTTTCGTCCATTCATGGCGCAAACAACCTGAGAGGCTACGTTCTCAGTTTGTCCAATGCAACATTTCCAATTTCATTCTTTCCCGAGATGATCTTCCCCATATCCTCCAACCTCTTTTAATTCATCCCAGGCCATTCCGTTAACCAACTGATTAATTATTAGCTTCGATAAAGACTTTACAAAGCTCTATAAAGTATTAAATATTTTTTGATGACTTTATAGAGTCCAAATAATTAATTAATTAAATAATTCAAAAGTCTTAATAAATGAATAAATAAATAAAGACTAATTGAATATTTAATTAATTAATCTTAATTTGCATTTTAGTTCTGGGTATGGTACGGGGACATTACAGAGCAAAGGAGATGATACGCTAGTTAAGGCATGCTTGAAACTCTATTGTCGAAAGGGACTTAATGGAAAGGATCAAGATTTTGGGGCTAGAATAGATGGTATGTAGGTAAGTGGGGAGCTAATAGTCCAACAACCATACTTAGATTGGATTGTTGGGATCGGGTGGAAAATATGTTGGGAGGATGAACTTTGACAAATTGATGAGGACAAAGGGGAAGGTGGAGATGGATGGAATGTCATACTAGGATGGACAACCCTAAAAGTTTGAAACTCTGACTTCTTACAAAACTTAAGGAAAGGATTCACACAATCCACACTTAAGGTGCAACAGAGGGTAGACTTGGACAAAGTTTTGACAAGTGGAAAATCCATTTATGCTATCTTAGATTGGTTATAAAAGGTTGGATAATGCAAAGACATTGTAATTCATGGGCAAGCACAACCAATTTTGCACATTTTAGGCCTACACAATTGGGTTCTAACACCACCGTGGATTGGTCCTTGAGCCCAAGGAGGTTCACTCTATGGAAAGTCAAGGGTAAAAAGGGCCAAAAGGTGGTGTTTGTGGCCTTGGATAAACTTTGGGATGCACGATTTGAAGGCCAAAAGAGATTATTTGCATTAGACTTAGGAGATATGACCTAATTAATTGATTTGGCAAAAGGTAAAAAGGTGGTTATAAAGGAGGGTAAGGGGGGACATGGAAAAGGAAGAAACACCAAAGGGAAGGAAAACAAAGAAAAAACATAGGAAAGGGATTAGGATAACTAGGGGGAACTAGGACTAGGCATAGGAATATGAAGACAAGGGTCAAGACAAGGGTGAAAAGTATAAAAGATACACTTGAGAAAATGAGCACAAAATAGAAGAGAATTGTAGAGTATTTAATTTTCAATCTAACATTTTACCTCCTTTTAGTAGGCTTACAATGCTTTAGAGTAGGAAGTCTACTAAAGTGGAGTACAAGAAATCACATTAAATATTAATGATACATTATGCCAAAAAGAGGGATGCCAATATTTGACTTATCTTGATTTTTTGTTCTTGCATGTTTGCCTATTCTTGCAAACCATGCATGGGAAAGGTAGTTATTGTACACTAACAAAATCAAACTAGGATATCAATTTGAATGGAAATGGAAACACAAACCTATATAGGATACACATACAAAGGAAACACATCCAAACAAAACACCGACATACACAAAATAAAATCATTCAGTAGATACATATATCTAAATAGAAACATGCTAGTGGATACAGATTTTGTTTTGGGGGAGAGATCTATGGAGATCTACTTCATAGAACTAAGGTACAGTAGTGACCTTTGATGAAAATAGGATGACTACATTGGCAAAAGAAAATTGGAAACAACAATGCCTATAAGGCCACTCATAAATGAGATTAAGCTTGACCAATGCTAACAGGTATTGATGATGACAATCAACAAAAGGAGAAAGGAAACTAGATAAATTACATTGAGGTTGCCACCCTTGACTATTATTGGTTGTCACCCACATCTAAAAATTGTTGCCGACCCAACTTGAAATTCGGTATTAATGGGTATTTGGCAATTCCCACCCAAAGTGTTGGCTATTTAGCTATCACCTATGGGCATTCAATTTAGAAATGGATAGTGGAAATTGAAAACTAGAAACTAATGTTGTCATCAACAACTATAAGGTAACCATCTGATTGGATAAAGAGGCTAGGCCATGCCCAAGGTGATAAGCCAGGCTAGTCGGCAAGGTCATGGTCGAATGTCAAGGATATGAAGGATTGATTATGAGTGATGTAGATGAAAGAAGATGCCATGTGAAGAGAGCTACTCATTTTAAGTATGCATCTAAATCGTTTTCTGTTTATTCAGCAATAAGGATAGTTATTACTGATCTACCCGTATGAACTTCTGTTGTGAATCTGAGACTCCAGCAGTGCTCTAAGATAGCAGCAGCAACTCAGGGTGTCCTGGAGCAGCCAAAGAATGCTCACAGCAGCAAGAAAAGTGTCCAGGGATCCCACGACAAGCAGCTGTTCATGAACAGTAGCACTCAGGACTGATTATGAGGTACTCTTGACAAGCTCAGACCCAATGCCAAGCCACTAAAACTGCTGTAACCAGACTGCAGATGAAGACTGTGTAAAGTCAAACTAACAGTGAAGTGTCTTCAAGCACCAACAGCAGTGATAACTGTACCAAGAGCTGCCTACCAACAATGACTTCTTCCTAACAGCAAGTCTACACTTTCAACTCATCAATATGCCCTCTTAACTTCCATAAACAATAACGATTCCCTGGATTGCAGACCTGTTAATAAACTTAATCACCTCCAAACCTGGCACTAGCCTGAACAGGGGTGATTTGACTAAAAAATTCGTATTAATTTTCTTTGCTCTCTAAAACTAATGTAGTCTATTGCTGAGTGTTTGTAAGGCCTGGGCGCTGCTGTATTAAGAGTTTTCACATCACAAAGCCACCCAAACATAGCATAAAAACTGGAGAAAGGGAGTCAATGCCTAGTCGCCTGTAATTGGGCAATTTTGCTTGATTAATTCAGAACACTGTAGTACGTCACTGTAGTAGCGGTACTGTAGCATGCTTAAAGAAATCATAAAAGCAATAGAAATCTTCATAAATTAAACTCCATTCATGCCTCAAGAAATAGATATTGATTATCATCAAATTTGCCTCTAGAAATGCAATAGAAAAATGATTGGATTACTTTGTAAACCCTTCAAACTGAATACCAAACTCAAATACAAATTACGCCCAAGTAGAAGACTTGTATGATCTCCACAAACCAGCTAGGGTGGGTCTCTCACTGTCACTATCCCTAGAACTTAATAAGTTATGATACTGATGACATGGTCGTTATTTCCGTTATTGAAGCATTATCCTTCTTATGAATATGAATTAAAGGATTTAATAATTGTTCTGGTTTATTTTATTTCTTGCCAAATGAATGATATGATGGATGAATATTTAATTGCGTAAATACAACTATAGATGATGTTGTTACGTATATCAATGAAAAACAATATGTTAAGAATAGTCTAACTCTGGCTTTTGGTGTCAAGTGATTGCAGGACCATCAACGCAAGAAAAGAAAAGGAACCGTCATCAGGGAGAGGACACGGTTGACGAGGATTCGATTGTTATCAAACTCTGGGAATCAAACGAGGTCACAAATGATCTTGGCCTTGGAAAAATAAATAATAGATAATAAACCTTAAAAAGAAAACTCTTGATATTTATTTCACTTTATAAGAAATAATAAATATTATGTTGACAACTTTAAAAGACTTAAAAGAAATAAAATAAAGCCCGAATTTGATTAAGGCGAAGATAGTGAAGCGGCCAAATGAAAGATCGACATGAGCGGTGCCGTATTCAAGAAGCGCGATGAATCTGAAAAGAGGGTTTTTTTTTAAATCGATCCCCTCTGGAAAAAGGGATCCCATCAAAACATTCGTCGTTCTTCTTTGGAGTTTTCGTCTTTTGAAACACCGGTATTTTCCGCCAAGGTTAGGGCTCGGGTTTTCTGCTATTTTCTTGTTTACTCCTTTCGAGAAATCGTGTGGGAAATCTGTCTGAAGCAAGGGCGATCTTCATACGTTTTCTATCTGGCTCTGTTTCGCGAATACCTCCGGCGGCTCACGAGTCTCTTCTCGGAGGCAAGCAGAGTGGAATTCGTGGCCAGTGGCAACCAATACCATCAGGCACGTCATTACATTTATTTATCCTTCTTTCTCTTATGCGTAGAATTCTTTATGCAATCAGTTTCTTCTTCGCCTCAGTGGAGCATGTGAATGAATGTTTTGATTATATTATGCCGGCTGCTTTAAATCTTACTCCTGCTCTGAGATTTTAATGTGGGATTCGGGATTTCTCTCTGTCTGAACTAGCCTTTGATTAATATAAATGCCGTTTAAACTTTCCAATCGGGGTCATGTTTTCAAGAGTAAATCTGAGACAGATCGTTCTCCTTTTTCCATTTTGTGATCTTGCATTATTCTCCTCATGCAATGCCGACCTAGGGAGTTTTCTTTCCTTATTTCTGGTAAACTGTACTCGAACCCTGAAGCGATTTCTGTCTTCTTCTATTCTTTATTCCTTGAATTTCAGGACAGAACACCTGGGCAGAACATCAATCTTACCAGTAGTAGGGTTTAGTTAATAAATGATGAAAGTCACTCAGAAAATGTCCAGCTTATAATTTAGAGTTAAATAAATTCGAAACAGATGAGAAACTACCATATCATCTACAACTGTTCACTCCCCTAGCAGATTTCAGTACTGTTTTCAAACACTTAAATATTGGAATGGAGTCTTTCATGGTTAATTGCCTTCTTGCAAGCATAGGATGCTAAAACCGAACTATTTTGGAAACTAATAGGATAAGTCTATCAGATTTGAACATTATCTCTTCCTGAAGGATAATCGATAAATTCTTATTTGAACCAATGAGATTAATAAAAACAGTGAGAACTTGAACTTGAATATTTGATATTCTTGAATATAGAAACCTGAATTATACTTAGTATAAACTTAACGAGCAAGGATGCGTGCTGACGGCACAGTGATGCCACAAGTTAATTAATTTAAAAATCCTTGGCCAAGGTAGATGCCCGTTTGGCAATGTCAGCTTCCATGACCAGATATACCCTGATCAGGATGATTCTTCTGATAGGAGGTACCTATAGAGGAAGGATCGATCAGTGGTATAGGTTCGTGGACATCAGGCTCAGAGAACTGATAAAAATTGAACCTTGTTAATTGACCTCGTGAAGGGCGGGTTCTTCAGTTGAAGAAACTCAGGAGACCAGCAGGTCTTGGTTGGGCGGTAAAGCCCCTGATGATGATTTCTTTTCCTTTCTGAACAATATTGCCAATGAAGATGGTGTTCAATGCTAAATCTTTCTTCTCGCTCTATTTCCAGGTACAAAGATCTGATTGTGTACTATTTATTGAAATAATATTCATTTTGTAATGTGAATTCTGTTTTTAGCTGAAATTACCGTTACATGTTAGTTATTGATAAAGTTTACTGTATAGTTGAATTCTGCAAGTTAGTTGTAAAAGATTAAGATAACCGTTGTAAGAAAACCCTAGAATGGTAGTTATTTATTCCATGATATTATGAACTGTTTCTGAAAAATCAGTTAGAAACGTTGGAAAACTCTAAAACTCATGAAAACAATTAGTTACAATTCAGCTGAAGGTAGTTACCAGTTAAACCTTCGTAACCGTAGAATAGTTGGATGTTACACGTGGTATCAGAGCAACCGGGTTCGCCACTGAACCTCGGGCTCAGCATGCAGATTTAGGGAACTAAAACAATTGTTGATGTTGTTCCAGGATGGTGTTGATACGACAAACACCTCGGAAGAAGGTCCGTGACCCGATATCTATCCGTATGTGGAAGATCAGACTATCTTACGACTATTCAGACTGTTCTCTCCCATCGGATACTGAGACGATGGCTGAAGCCCTAACAAGACTCCGAAAGGAGAGGAAGAAATGGACGGTCTTGAGAAAAGAAAAACTGAAAGTCAAAATATTGGTTGAAATGATCAAAAGCAACACCGAGAAATATGCTCAACTGAAAACCCAACTTGAAGCCACTTCAACCTCGGGTTACAGACCTCTTCCGCACACCGGACTCCATGATCAAGGGAAGTCCAACCGAGCTAGTAAAACTGAACCTTAGTCATGGAGCTGAGACTTTTATGGAAGTACTAAACATTTTGTAATCCTTATCTGGAATCTACCATCGGAATGATGGAAATTTTGTACTATTTAAATAAAAAGAATTATCGCAGGATGCGATAGAGAATTTTGTATAAGTAAATCACAAGATGTGATAGAGAAAAATTTTGTAAGGATCAAGCACAGGACGTGATGATCCATATTTAAGCAATAAATAAAAAAAAATTTGTTTGCATCAATCGAACTTTGTAAAATTACTTTTAAAAATGCAAATGTGTCTTGATGTCTGGAAAACTAGATGAGCTGTGCAAATAAACAAGTCTAAAATGAATAAACGATAAGACTAATTAGAGTCATTAATGTATCTTCAGGATATCATCATAATGGAAAATCCCGGAAATGGAATAAGAGAGGACCAAAATGATAACCCCATGGCTAAACTGGACCAATTATTAGCCTTGATGAATGCAACCCAGAATCGGTTAGCTAACTTGGAAAGAAAGGTGGAAGGGCATCACGTGGCAAGTGATGAGAGAACGGAAAACCATAGCGAACAGCAAGGGGAAACCTCGAAAACCTTGACACTAGAAAACAAGAAAAATAAATTGGCTGATGAATTAGCCCAGGATATGAAGAAAATCAAACCCCCTAAGTTTGAGGGCTCTGTAACGGGTGATTCCGCAAAGGCGTGGTTGACGGAGATGGAAAAATACTTCGAGTTGAGAGATTACTCGGATAATTCAAAAGCAGCTTGGGCGGCCTATCAGTTGGCAGGAGAGGCTGCCACCTGGTGGGAAAACAAAAGGGCGGAAATGGATATGGCAGCAGCTGAGGTGTCGTGGGAGCAGTTTGTACGACTATTTCGTCAAAGATGGCTTCCGCAGACATATTATGACCAAAAGTTGCTAGACTTTGAGAATTTGAGGCAGGGAGTTCTATCAGTTAATGAATATTGGGAGAAGTTCACTCGTCTGTTGAAGTATGTACCCCTGTATCAGCAAGATGAAAACTTTCGAGTTCGGAAGTTTATAATGGGATTGAATAATCGGATAGGAGGTCAAGTAGATGTTCTGGCCCCACGTACAATGGATGAGGCCTATGAAAAGGCAGTTAGACAAGAACAGAGGCTAAAGAAAGATGATTCTTTTCGGGACAAGAAGCGCAATAAGGGCAAGTGGGAACCGTCACATCAAAATTTCAAAAAGAAGGGTCATAACCATAACAGATTTGAAACCAAAAGAGACAAAAGGAACAATTTCAATAATAATGGCAAGAAGGATGAGAACACTGTCAACAAGGGATCCGAAAAGAAAGGACCACCAGGAGGATGTTTTAATTGCGGAGGCGAGCATTACGCCAACCAGTGTCCAATCAAGAACCCGCAAGGACAGCAACAGCGAAAGCCCTTACCACCTCAACAAACGGCCTTTCAGCAACGAATTCATGCCGCAGTTGACAATCGTCAAGCTGAGTATCAAGCTACCCCTATAGAGACTCCAGGTATGCTTTATGGAAACCCCGTAACCATCTTAATTGATACAGGAGCCACAGAAAGTTTTATCTCACCCAAGATATTGCATAAATTTCCAAAAAGAACTGGGTACATGGCTAACTCTTGGGTAGTAGAATACGCTAATCAGACGAGAGCTCGGGTAGAGCAGTGTCTGTTTGAAGCTAGGGTGGAACTTCCAGGCTTCACTACAGAGGTTAACTTGTATGTAGCGCCTCTAGGATCCTACGATATAATCATTGGAATGAATTGGCTAAGGGAGCACAGGGCAAAAGTAGACTGTTATACCAAAATTGTAGAATGTATGGATGATTTGGGAAATTCTGCAAAAATACATGGGGTACAACGAGGAGTCAAGACGCGACAAATATCAGCCATGCAACTCAAAAGAAACAAGAGGAAGGGATGCCAAGTATTTGCGGTCAAAATGGAAGAAGTTAGGGAATATCAAGAAAGTACATACCATGATGATATGATAATGCAAGCCCAGAGTCAGAAAGGGGAAATGGAAATTGATTTCAAAGAAGAAACTTTTGCTGATAAGTATCCTTACCTTCGGGAATACCAAGACGTGTTTCCTGAAGAGCTACCTGGGTTACCACCTAGAAGAGTGTTTGACTTCACCATCGACTTGGTTCTGGGAGCCGAACCAGTCTCTAAGGCACCCTATCGGATGACTACTGTGGAGTTGATGGAGCTAAAAACTCAACTACAGGAATTGTTGGATAAAGGTTTAATACGACCCAGTGTTTCACCTTGGGGTGCGCCAGTCATATTTGTAAAGAAAAAGGATGGAACTCTTCGCCTGTGTATAGATTATAGGATGCTGAACAAGCTTACCATCCGAAATAAATACCCTCTACCTCGTATAGACGACCTATTTGATCAGATGAAAGGGGCAGCAGTGTTCTCCAAGATAGACCTAAGATCAGGGTACCATCAACTCAGGCTAAAAGAGGAAGATGTTCATAAGACGGCCTTCCGAACCAGATATGGGCATTACGAGTTTACAGTACTGCCTTTTGGACTTACCAATGCTCCGGCTGCATTTATGAATTTGATGAACAGCATATTCCAAGATTGTCTAGATAAATTTGTATTGGTTTTCCTTGATGATATACTCATCTATTCTAAAAATGAGGAAGAGCATCTTCGGCACCTTCAAATAGTTCTTCAGCGGCTAAGAGATAATAAACTTTATGGGAAACTATCGAAATGTACCTTCTTCCAGAAAGAAGTGCAGTACCTAGGGCATATAATCTCTGCTAAGGGAATCGCAGTAGACCCAGCAAAAATAGAAGCAATTGAGAGTTGGCCAGAACCTAAAAATGTTCATGAGGTTAGAAGCTTTATGGGATTGGCAGGCTATTATCGGAGATATGTCAAAGATTTTTCTAGAATCGCCCATCCCATCACGTCTCTCCAAAGAAAAGGAAAAAGGTTCGAATGGACAGCGAAGTGCCAGGAAGCATTTGACACCCTGAAGGAAAAATTGACGACTGCACCAATCTTAATCGTACCAGATCCGAATGGGCAATTTGTAGTAATAACAGATGCGTCTGGAGATGGACTGGGAGGAGTATTAATGCAGGAAGGAAAGGTGGTGGCCTATGAATCTAGGAAGCTGAAACAATATGAACAGAATTACGCACCGCATGACCTCGAGCTAGCAGCGATAGTACATGCTCTACAAATGTGGCGACATTATTTACTGGGAAAGACCTTTGAGCTTAAGTCGGATCATCAAGGGTTGAAATACCTATTTACTCAGCCCAACCTAAATGCACGACAAAGAAGATGGATGGAATTGATATCCGACTATGACTTCGAGATTAGCTATATAAAGGGCAAGGAGAACAAAGTAGCTGATGCCCTAAGTCGGCGAAGACACATATCTGCTATGGCAACTATCCACACCGACTTCAAAACGCAAGTTCTGCAAAAACTAAAAGAGGATACCTACTATAATCAAATACGAGAAGCCCTCCTGGCAAACTCTCAGGACCCTAATTATGAGGGATTCCAGATAGAAGAAGATGGACTTTTGAGATTTAAAGGCAGGATGTACATTCCAGACTCATCAGAATTAAGGAAAACCATTTGGAAAGAAATTCACTCCGCACCGTACTCAGGCCATCCCGGGATAACCAAAATGTTGGCAGATGTGAAACCTCTATATTTTTGGAAGGGAATGAAGAAGGATGCAGCTAGGTTTGTCGCAGGATGCTTCGAATGTCAGAGGGTTAAAGCTGAACATCAACATCCAGCAGGGTTATTACAACCCCATAGCATACCAGATTGGAAGTGGCAAATTATCAGTATGGATTTTGTGCAAGGGTTGCCAATGACAAGAAATAGACATAACACTATCCTAGTGGTAGTAGACCGACTCACCAAAGTGGCACATTTCATACCAGGAAATTTGACAGATGGAGCTTCTATAATTGCGCGAAAATTTGTGCAAGAAATATTTCGTCTACATGGTGTACCCGAGAAAATCATTTCTGACAGAGATGCAAGGATAACATCTAGATTTTGGCAGACACTATTTTCTGCATTAGGGACACAACTAAATATCAGCACAGCTTATCATCCTGAAACGGATGGCCAAACCGAAAGGGTTAATCAGATCTTAGAAGACCTACTAAGAATGTATTGTATGGATCAGCAACATAAGTGGGAGGAATACTTACCCTTGGTAGAATTTGCCTACAATAATTCATATCAGTCAGCTATCAAAATGGCACCATTTGAAGCTCTATATGGCAGAAAATGCAGGACCCCTATCAGTTGGAATAGATTAGAAGACAGAGTCATTTTAGGACCAGAGATGCTCCAAGAAATGGAAGAACAGGTCAAGCTAATTAGGCAAAGGTTGAAAGAAGCTAATGATTGCCAAAAGAGTTATGCTGATGCAAAGAGAATTCCTAGACAATTCGTTGTGGGAGACAAAGTTCTTTTGCGTGTCAAACCTCATAAAAGCTCTATTAAATTTGGAAAGACTTCAAAGCTAGCCCCAAGATATGTGGGACCTTTTGAAGTACTGGAAGTTATCAATCCTGTTGCTTACAGAATTGCTCTACCACCAGCTCTCGCCCGATTGCACAATGTGTTTCATGTATCTTACCTTAAGAAATATTTTGCAAATTTTGAACATATGATTGACTGGAAATCTTTGCAGGTGCAGGATCCAGGGGTGATTGCTTTAGAACCAATTCGAGTGCTCGAAACGCGTAAGTTGCACTTACGTAATCGAGAGGTGGTTCAATGTAAGGTCCAGTGGGACCAGTACTCAGAAGAGAATGCCACCTGGGAGGACTATGATGAAGTCCTTCAGAATTTTCCTTATTTATTTTCAAACCATATGGAATTTTGATTTTAGAACTTGAATATATAAATAAGTAATCATCGAGGACGATGATTCATAAGGGGAGGAGTATGTCACAACCCTCCCTAGAACTTAATAAGTTATGATATTGATGACATGGTCGTTATTTCCGTTATTGAAGCATTATCCTTCTTATGAATATGAATTAAAGGATTTAATAATTGTTCTGGTTTATTTTATTTCTTGGCAAATGAATGATATGATGGATGATTATTTAATTGCGTAAATACAACTATAGATGATGTTGTTACGTATATCAATGAAAAACAATATGTTAAGAATAGTCTAACTCTGGCTTTTGGTGTCAAGTGATTGCAGGACCATCAACGCAAGAAAAGAAAAGGAACCGTCATCAGGGAGAGGACACGGTTGACGAGGATTCGATTGTTATCAAACTCTGGGAATCAAACGAGGTCACAAATGATCTTGGCCTTGGAAAAATAAATAATAGATAATAAACCTTAAAAAGAAAACTCTTGATATTTATTTCACTTTATAAGAAATAATAAATATTATGTTGACAACTTTAAAAGACTTAAAAGAAATAAAATAAAGCCCGAATTTGATTAAGGCGAATATAGTGAAGCGGCCAAATGAAAGAAACACATGAGTAGTTTTGGCGCGGGGTATAGAGTGAGAGAGAGGGAGAGCCGATGCATGGAAACCTAAAAACGCATCCCAGAGCATGGAGTTGCTTGAAACGTCTGCATTCAAGAAGGCACGATGGGGAATGCGAAGGGGTTTTCATTTAAACATCGATCTCCTCTGGAAAAAGGGATCCATCAAAACATTCGTCGTTCTTCTTTGGGGTTTTCGTCTTTTGAAACACCAGTATTTTTCCGCCAAGGTTAGGGCTCGGGTTTTCTGCTATTTTCTTTGTTTACTCCTTTCGAGAAATCGTGTGGGAAATCTGTCTGAAGCAAGGGCGATCTTCATACGTTTTCTATCTGGCTCTGTTTCGCGCAATACCTCCGGCGGCTCACGAGTCTCTTCTCGGAGGCAAGCAGAGTGGAATTCGTGGCCAGTGGCAACCAATACCATCAGGCACGTCATTACATTTATTTATCCTTCTTTCTCTTATGCGTAGAATTCTTTATGCAATCAGTTTCTTCTTCGCCTCAGTGGAGCATGTGAATGTATGTTTTTGATTATATTATGCCGGCTGCTCTTTAAATCTTACTCCTGCTCTGAGATTTTAATGTGGGATTCGGGATTTCTCTCTGTCTGAACCGTAGCCTTTGATTAATATAAATGCCGTTTAAACTTTCCAATCGGGGTCATGTTTTCAAGAGTAAATCTGAGACAGATCGTTCTCCTTTTTCCATTTTGTGATCTTGCATTATTCTCCTCATGCAATGCCGACCTAGGGAGTTTTCTTTCCTTATTTCTGGTAAACTGTACTCGAACCCTGAAGCGATTTCTGTCTTCTTCTATTCTTTATTCCTTGAATTTCAGGACAGAACACCTGGGCAGAACATCAATCTTTACCAGTAGTAGGGTTTAGTTAATAAATGATGAAAGTCACTCAGAAAATGTCCAGCTTATAATTTAGAGTTAAATAAATTCGAAACAGATGAGAAACTACCATATCATCTACAACTGTTCACTCCCCTAGCAGATTTCAGTACTGTTTTCAAACACTTAAATATTGGAATAGAGTCTTTCATGGTTAATTGCCTTCTTGCAAGCATAGGATGCTAAAACCGAACTATTTTGGAAACTAATAGGATAAGTCTATCAGATTTGAACATTATCTCTTCCTGAAGGATAATCGATAAATTCTTATTTGAACCAATGAGATTATTAACAACAGTAAGAACTTGAACTTGAATATTTGATATTCTTGAATATAGAAATCTGAAACATACCTAACGTAAACTTAACGAGCAAGGATGCGTGCTGACGGCACAGAGATGCCACGAATTAATTAATTAAAAATCCTTGGCCAAGGTAGATGCCCGTTTGGCAATGTCAGCTTCCATGGCCAGATATACTCTGATCAGGATGATTCTTCTGATAGGAGGTACCTATAGAGGAAGAATCAATCAGTGGTATAGGTTCGTGGACATCAGGCTCAGAGAACTGATAACAATTGAACCTTGTTAATTGACCTCGTGAAGGGCGGGTTCTTCAGTTGAAGAAACTCGGGAGACCAGCAGGTCTTGGTTGGGCGGTAAAGCCCCTGATGATGATTTCTTTTCCTTTCTGAACAATATTGCCAATGAAGATGGTGTTCAATGCTAAATCTTTCTTCTCGCTCTATTTCCAGGTACAAAGATCTGATTGTGTACTATTTATTGAAATAATATTCATTTTGTAATGTGAATTCTGTTTTTAGCTGAAATTACCGTTACTTGTTAGTTATTGATAAAGTTTACTGTATAGTTGAATTCTGCAAGTTAGTTGTAAAAGATTAAGATAACCGTTGTAAGAAAACCCTAGAATGGTAGTTATTTATTCCATGATATTATGAACTGTTTCTGAAAAATCAGTTAGAAACGTTGGAAAACTCTAAAACTCATGAAAACAATTAGTTACAATTCAGCTGAAGGTAGTTACCAGTTAAACCTTCGTAACCGTAGAATAGTTGGATGTTACACTCCCTTACCAAAACCCAGGTGCTGAGTGGGGTTTGTCCTCAACCAGTTTCAACGATAAACTGGAAACAATCTAGCAGAGACTCCTTAAGTTGTCAAATCCATCATATCCAAATGAGAACCAAAAAGCTGATTAAATAGAAGTGGAGGGAGAAATTAAGACAACCTCCAATTTGAATCCTTTTCCCTCCAAAAACCCAATGCCCTTTTCCAACCTTTTAATTTTTGCTTTATACTTTAAAACATTATCAAATATATCCTCAAAGGGGCATCCTGCTCAAAAGGAAACTATTTTTACCTTATTCAGCCTTCTAAAACAATGTTAAGCTATCTCATTAGGCAACACGGTGCTTTTCGATGACCACCTACCCCCTCATTTAAGTTATAAAGTTATTTTATTAAAATAACTTAAGTGACTGATTAAAAACAAATATTAAATAATCCAACCTTAGGCTCTTCAACGCCACCATAGAAATAACATTGCTGAGGACACCATGGGTCCAAGACCAGTTTCTCAAAATAGACTTACTATAAATAGCAATTGCTAAAAATAGTAAGTACTCACCAAATAATAAGTTGGCCAAAATATTAACACTCATCGGACAACTACCACACACTGCCCAAATAGGAAACCCTACATTACTCTGCCATCTGGACCAGTTACTAAATATAGAACTTACTAAAAATAGTGTGTCAAAACTAGATTGGTACAAAGAAGGACATCGAAAATGGGGACACTACATAAGAAAGGGATAAGGGGTGCATGAAAAGGGGAAAATCACCTAGGGGAAGGAACACAAAAGGGGCAAACATTAAATTAAAATGGAAGACATAGGAAAGGGGATTAGGATGACTGGGTGGAACTAATACTATTCATAGGAAGACAAAAAAACGAAGGTTCAAAGTAGAAAACACACACAAGCTAAAATGAGCTTAAAATAGAAGAGAGGGAATTGTAGAGTATGCAATTTTCAATCTTC
>VDFB02036263.1:0-29008 GCA_007258455.2 Sequoia sempervirens
CATTAGAAATCATTGGAATATCTTTTTTTAATGATAATTTTTTTTCCTTCAACTTCTGTAGCTTGTTGTACCTTTGGTTCAATTCTTTCTTCCATTTGTAGGTCATCTTTCATTGGTTCATGCTTGATGATCTGTTCCTTAATAACTTCTTGTTGCTTTGGTTCTGTTTTTTCTTCTTTTAGCTTCAACTCTCTTTTATTGAAAAACTCAGATTTCTAAGTATTTTCAAGTAAATGTCAAAAGTTACATAAGATTTTCTTTGATACTCTTCAAAGATTTTATCAATCTCCACTTTTCGTGATGTTTTAGCTAGGATTGGGTTTTACATCCTACTCTGTAGCTTTGTAATAAATTGATCATTGTGTCTCGGTTCCTTTGCATTTCATCTTGGCTCTTTTGTATTTGCATCATCATCTCTTGAATAAGATCTGCATTTTCCCCATTTCTTAGAAATATCAAGAATTCTCCCATGGTTATCAAGAGCAATTATAAATAATGGAGAAATCTGATTTCCCTTCACATCAACAATTTCATTTACCCTGTAGGCTGGTAAGATCAAGCTTTGATACAATTGGAATGTCCTCAACAATATATTTTGTAAATATTTTCAAATTTGAAATAATCTTAGCTATTAAATTTTAACATAAAATATATATTAAAACCTCCACAAAAACTTACACTAAAATACTGAAATGTATATTGATGATTTTTCACAACTATGCTCAGAAATTCATCTAAATTTGTACATATGAATTAGACTTCTCCAAAATGCATGCAGCTGATCTATATTCACCAAATAAAGAAAAAAGTGTACAATAAATACAAAGATGAACATTGAAAATTTGAAAATATTCTTTGCTTGTTGTAGCTCCTTCACAAATCTGCAAATAAAAAAATACTGAAAACTATGCTGAAAATCTAAACAATGCTTTGAAGCGCAAATACAACTTTTGTGCGAGATTGCCCTCAGGAAATCAAAGGGTTTTTGTCCACCAATCTCCAAGAATCCAAGGGGTCTTGTCTTCAAATCTTGTAGTTGAACACAAGTTCTCTAGCGGTGAAGAAAATTGATAAATCGGCAAAAGATGAGAACTGGAGAAGTAGCCTGACATATATAGAAGTTGGGGGCACAAATCTTGTCCCAAAATGCCAAAAAATACATCTTAATTAATTTTTTTTCAAATATTTCCTCTCAAAATAGGCCCATTTAAAGAGATTTCATAACCTTCACTTTATTCTCGACTATTATTAGGCAGTAAAGATGCTCCTATTTCACTCACTCACAATTATCGCAAAAAATAATGAGATGTTCCTCCAACATGCAAAACAATAATATTTTATTTATTCAAGGTTCTTTCCCAAAATAAGCTCTTTGTAACTGCACTAGTTGCCAATAATAACTCCCCAATTATGGGTTGTCATAGAATCTGTCATAACCCTATCTTAGAATCTATCATAAACAAAGATGCCAAAATGCTTTGGGAGTTACAATATTCTCTCACTGTGGATTCCCATGCCCCATTTGGACAATTAAATATATTTTAATATTTATTTGGCCCGTTTCACCAGATTTGAAAAATAATAATAAATTCAGGTCCAAATAATTAAAATTAATTACAAATATTTCCCTTGCAATTTCCCCTTAGTCCACGGGAAATATAGGAATGAGCTTTTTATCCACAAGATTAAATTAACTAAAAAAGGGACATTATATATGCTAAGAACACTTGCTACTAACTTTTTAGATGGAAGTGTGAAGGTTGAGGGGTATATAGTGGTAGATGGTCTTATCTTATATAAGAACAAAAATTTCCGTGTACTCAAATCCTAGATGAAGGAGAAAATTATGAGGAGTGTGCATGATACATCTATGGTTGGTCATGCTGGCTTCTAAAAGACCTATTGATAGTTGAGAGAGATTTTCCTCTAAGCACCTCAAGGAGGATGTTATTGGGGATATTGAAGAGTGCACGACTTGCCAATGAAATAATGTTGAGCATACTTTTCTAGTAGGTTTACTACACCATTTAATTATTTCCAACCATAAATGGTAAAGCATATCCATGGATTTCATGATAGGCCTTCCTAATGTAAATGGCAAGGACTCCTAGTACTAGCTATCACCCCTAGATCAATGAACAAAGATAGTAAATAAGTGGGTCTAAGGGTACTTTAGGAATGGGCATAGATCAACAAACAACATGGATGAAGTGTCTACATCTTGGAGGACATTGTTATAATATCACTTACCATATATCCATTGGTATGACACTATTCATGGCCCGATATGGATATGATGCACTTACCTTCACTAATTGGTGTTTATTGACAACATGATACCAACAATTGGTGACTTGGTGCAGTATAGTTGAGACATTTTGAGGTCACTAAAGATCATTTGTAATGTGCCCAAAATCAACAAAAGCTCTATGCAAATCGATACCACATTGAGAGATCATTTGAGGTTGGAGATGGTTTTTCTATGGTTGTAGCCTTATAGGCAGGCTTCCATTAAGTGGAGGTCAAAAAGCTCAAATCCCACTTTTGTGGATCATTCAAAATTTTGAGAGTTGGTGAGATAGCCTATGAGCTGGAGTTGCTAGTAGGCAGCTGGATTCACAATATTTTCCATGTGTTAAACATCAAAAAGCACTTGGCCAACATATTGTACAATTAGTTGATTTGCCACTCTTGGATGATGAAGGGAAACTTATATTGGTTCCAAAGGCCATAATTGACATATGAGAGAAGAAACTGCAAGACAAGATCGCCACAGGAAATTTGGTCCATTGTAGTAACCTACACATAGAGGATGCTACTTGAGAGGGGTTAGAGATATTTGAACATCCAACACTACATTGCTTGTGGGCAACCAATTTTGGGAAGGGTATATTTGTAATGTCCCATTTTAATCCACAACATTGAATGTATGCTTTGTCCATTGTTGGAATAAAGGGGCCGAGTCTTTCATTTACAATAAAGCGATTGAGTTTGTCAGTATTTAGAATAAAACAAATGTTTTGGTTTTGGCCTCCTACCTGTTTGCACATATTAGTTAACCTAACATTTGAGGGTTATTGTTCAGTTAGCTGCCAACAATTTAGGGAGTTAGTTGTTAGTTAGTTGACACCAATTGTGGATTGATTTTTAATGATTGGGGATTGCTGGGGATCTGGGAATATAGAAGCACATAAGGTAAAAGAGAAGGTATCTTCTAAAAATTGAGAACAACTAAAAACTCAGCTTTAGGAAGGTGATGTTGCTATAACAGCTTGGCGCTTGAGGACAAAACCCTTTAGGCACAAGCTTGGTCATCTTGGGTAAAAAAACCTTTAGAAGTAGTACGCAAATGTGATGTGACAACAGAATATACAAAGAGATGTTAGGATCATCAATGGTTTCATATTTAAATATTACAGGTGCTCAGAATCATCAAAGGTGGTCAGTTTTGTATCAATCAGTATAGAGTTGTATTGTTGGGAGTGCCTAGTAAGTAATATAATATTAGCAGATTCAATCTGAATGCATGTCTATGATTGAAAAAAGAAAAAAAGAAAAAAGAAAAAGAAACCTTATGTATCTATATGTTGGATAGAGTAGTTATGGTTTTGTTTTTTCCTCACTATAGGCTGAGGTATATTTTTGTTAGAATCTTTTTGTGGGTTTAATTTTTGTTTGCAATTAGTTTAGGTCATTATGGTCCTTATTATGTTGAGGACTCAAGCATGGTTTTATACGTAAATGCAGATATTTTAACCATCATCCTGAAGTGATTTGATTCATGAAAGTTTGTCAAGAACCTCCAATATAAGGTTAAGGCAATAATTGGAACAGATCAAAAAATAGACGGGAGTTTCTCCATTAGAGGTCTTTTTCAACAATATAATTTGTCATATTATCTATAATGATATGCGCATCTTTGGATTCACCCACTTTGGCCATAACTTACTCATAAATCTTTGAAAATAAGTATGCACTTTTCACCTTCCTTGAAACATAAATAGATTTGAGGAAAATTGTATCACATGAGGAAAAAACAAGGAAATTTAACTTCCTGTTTTGTGTATTTCTCCAACCATTAGACATGATGCTGCAAAGATTAATGGTCTTCACATCTGCCACTTTTTCATTCGAAATTGGGCCCTTTATCTTTTCATTGTTAGGGGCTTTGAACCATGCCTCTGTTAGTTTTTAGATCAGAAATGGAAATAAGCAGAAAATACAACACATAGAACAATGAACACAGTATTTTACCCTGGGAAAACCCTCCTCGAGGGAGAAAAACCCAGCAAGATATTCTCTTATAAATCAGAAAAAATAAGTGCAGAAAAAGCACTCAAAATCAGGCCCTAGAAAAGGCCGAATCTCATACAATGAGTCTGCACAAAATAATGACACTTCTCCTTGAAGCGAATCTTGAATACACAAAATAATGTCACTTCTCCTTGAAGTGAATCTGCTGCTCTAGAAGGCAAACCTGCTGCTGAATAATTCGAATTGGAATGGAATGATTTGATGCTTAATGTGGAGACACCTTCTCATATATATACAAGACTAGGTGAGCTCACTCTAGAGCCGACCTAGTAATTATAATATTTTGTTTATAAAAACATGATAGGCCAACCTGCCTTTGTTTAATTTAGCTTAGGGAAATACCTCCTGCAGCTATAAAACACTAACAGCCTCAACAACAATAATAACATTCACTAAATTTTGCCAATAAGAACTAAAACAAAAAGAGCATTATAAATTTGAAAAACCACTAATTTTTAAAATTCAAGAGACAGATAAATCAAAAATTGTATTTTAAAACAAAAATAAGAATTAATCACCTGACCATGTGAAGCAAAATCAAACAATAGAACCAAAAATCTCCATTTGCACTTCTTGTTGCTTAATGTCTGTATTTATTCCAACTTGAGCTGTTAAGTGATGGCTAGGAAATTGGAGAAGCATGGTACAAATTGTGAATCTAATCTCTATCCACAAACTCTAGGCCCAACATGAGTGCTCTGATTGGAAGGGAATGGGGAAATTGTAGAAGTAGAGCAATCTCTTTGACTTGTGTTTGCCATGTCCAGTTTGACTCTAATTGTGTTTGGATATCTCGCATAATTTCAAGTGTCACTTGTGTACAATTGAAGCATTTTGGCCAAGTATATGTGTAAAGTGAAATTTTAGGTTTTCATGCCTCCCTCACTAATTTTCATTTTGCAATAATTGCAAACTAACTCCCCTAGAGTGATATGTTTCCAACATAGGTCCTTTCTAATTGACGCTAACATTATAATTATTTGTAAATTGCAAGTATACTACAAAAAAAGTGAAAATTATTCAGCATTTGTACCATGTAGATTAAAAAAAGAGAAAGGATTATGGAACAAGGAAAAAAGAGAGAAAAATAGACAAAGGAAAAGAAAAAGAAAGTAGAATGAAATGGCAAATGAAAAATGAAAATAAAAAGGAAAAGATTCAAAGAAAGACATACCTCTTCAAATTTGCTGCTCCGAATGGACCATGGGCTCCTCCAAATCCACCATGGGCTGCTTGAAAACTGCACATGCATGCATAGATCGCCTGTTTGCTGCCCAAATCTGTTGGCTGTGTTTTGCTACAATGTCTTCTTTTTCCTTTCTATGATGTCCTTTTGTCTTTGTTATGGGTGCAACTTGCAAGTGATTTCTCTTTCCTTTAATTGTATTATTTTTGACTTTCAGGGTTTATAAAGTCATTTAACTTGTTTTTTTAATAAAGAATTTTGAGCAGTTATTATGCAGCTGAGTTTGATTCATGGGATTTGTGAGGCAAGTCCAGTGAGTTTGGCTTGGCTCAGCTCGGCTTGGGGCTTGGTGATTCTGCCAAGTACCTAGCAAGTTTTGTGTCACAAGTTATAATTATACTTAAATAATTGTTAGCTTGCTTCTGGTGTATCAATTGTAGGTTTTTGCCTTTTGATGTGGGTTGCATTTTTCATCTTATGATTTTCTGTTCTTGTCAGCTTCTTGAATTGAAAACAAAATAAAGAACAAGTATTAATTAAAATAAAAATTCAAGGATTTAATTATCCTATACAGTGTCTGATTTATATTCTAATTTATAGGTTGCCAGAGGAATGACACATTGACATTTTGGTTTGTCATACGTTTAGCATGATGTTATAAATATAATTGATATTTGTATTACTTTCCTGCCCTCTGTTTCAGTGCTGTCTAATTAACTTGGTTTTGTTAACGTTTCATGACAGTTTTCACCAACGTCTGCACATATACTACTAGCTTATGGCCGCCGTCACAATTCTCTTCTGAGAAGCATTGTCGTTGATGGAACAGATACTGTACCTATCTACACAATCTTAGAGGTTTGGTGCTTTTATCTCTTGTAAAAATGGAAGTCAACATCCAAATAGTGGAAAATGTTAATTTTGATTAGTTACATATTTAATCACCATCTGCATTTTTTTTCGCCTTATAATAAAGGTCACACAATGAATTCCACAGTATCTAACGAGGATCATGTTCTGGAGTCAAGAATTGTTGCTGTTGATTGCCTATAAAATCTAGAGCTATATCTGGTTTGTGGATATGCTTTTGCAAGTAGCATATTGTAAACATGTCTATATGGGTTCTAGAAAATAGCTATATGAAATGTAGCACTTCTTTTGCATTTTGATTTGATTTATTAGTCACTATTTAGTTTGTTGATTGTTTTGGTTGGGTTTTGTTGAAATAATTTATTTGTGATATCATATTTACATGCCAAATTTGGATGCCATTCCCAACATTACTTGAAGCACCACTATTAATGAAATGGTAGAAATCAAGTTAACTATTAAAGAGATGCTGTTACAAATATATGAATTGTTGTTGCTTACATTTAGAAATATATAAATTGAGCCTGTTCGTTGTAGTCTTAAAAATCATATTTGCAAGACTTAGTTTTTCTTTCTGCATATTGTTATTTTAGTGAGAATTCTAGATTAGTTTCATTTTCTTATTGGGAAATGCATTGGTTTATATCTGAGGATGGAAATATTTTCCTAAGTTGGTTTTGTGCTTTGGGAGCTGAAAATATGCCTTCCCAAGATAGAAACATCAACTATGTGCATGTTCTGGTCATTTTTCTTTCATCTGACATCTGTGGGGTGCTCATGGTGCGGGTGCTTTATCCACTGTAATTTTAATTTTTTTTGATAAGTCTTTGTGTTGTTTCATTAATATATGAAGCACCTACTCAAAACTAAGCTACTATGATGACATCCAAGGATTTGCCTTTTACCTGTTACTTAATTTTTGTGTCTCAAATCACCCTGTACTTTTCTGGTATAAAGCAACAAGCTTGAAGAAATTTTTGAAACACTGAACTTAGATTGACCTTAACATATAAGAGCTTGGATTGGCCCTGACATGGCATAAAAACACAATTGACCAAAAGCACTTATTTTGCTAATCTTCTATTCCATTTAGAGGGAGTTTGAGCCTTGAAACATCAGGTCTGTGGATACGATAACATTCCCTATGTTCAATCCAAAGTGGCAGTATTACAAACTCAATATGAAATAGATACATTTAATTAATGTGCACAAGAAGTATTCAAAGGTCCCTGCAAAACTTTTGTATCAGTTTTTGAAATCCTGCAAATGTAGGTGATTGATCTTGCCTTGTAGCACCACTCAATAGTGAGGTGTGCATTGTAGTGTTTTCTCATGCTTAGCTCCAAGAAGCTTGGATAGAATGATTAGGCACAGCTTTCAGTTTTGGTGCTAAGTTGGACAGTGTTTCCATGATTTGTCATGCTCATGGCATTCTCAACAGTTGAAGGTAATGCTTTTATAAGTAGGTTACTGTTTCCAACTTTCGACCAGTGCCTCACCATTCCCAGAATGACCCTTCTAAGTCAAGATTTACATTTATTTGAGTGCAAGTTGTGGTTCTGTCTACAGTAGAGATCTAATGTGTAAACTTATTACAAGTACAGACAAATTTTTTTGAGTGACCCATAATTTCAGACTTAAGATAGAATAAAGGGCCTCTATATTTGTGATGGAACCATAGTTTTAAATTTTAATAGGACATGTTAATGTTAGTAGTGCCATAGTTGAAGATTCTCCGAGTACTCTGCAAGACTCTCCAAACTCCCGAGTCTTTGAGCTGGCCGAGCTAAGTCGACCAGACTCCTGCATTGAGTCTGGCCGAGTCTTGGAGAGTACTCAGCCGAGTCATGCTCCAAGGCTCCCAAGTCCTGAGCTTAGACTCTTCTAGTACCTGAACATCACAGACATGGTGGCTGAAATTTCAAATTTTGAGTTTGAGGATCATATGACGTGTAATGTTTGAATTATGACAAATTGATAATCAAATTAGACTTTTATGTTCTCTAAATGCATTTTTTTCTTTTTTTTTGTGTAATTATGAGGTTTTGTTTTGCCGAGTCCATGCTGAGTCCTGAGTCTAAGTCAAAATTTTAAGCTGCCGAGTTGAGTCTGAGTCTGAGTCCTAAAACTATGGTTAGTACTTTTTCTTTTAATAATTAGTGATTGGAAGTCTTAACTTATGATATAACATGTACTTGATAATAATACAGAAGAGCTAATCACAAGATGACACATAGGATATATAGCAATTGGATATTGCCATTCACAAATTTTTATACGCCTTATTTTTATTATATTTAAGATATGCAAAAGTAAATTGATTCAAAGTGTAATTTTCCTGTCCAACTGAGTACTCCAAATGAGACTGGTATTTTAATCAAAAAATGATATTATTGACTTTACTTTTCCGTATATTTAGAGGTCATGATGTACTTATTAGATCCTCAACCTAAGGTGCTCATCTATTGGGCCCTTACCCCAGATTCTAATGCACAAAATTGTTCTTCAAGTGATAATCTATCGCTTTAGGACACATCTCAGAATTCAGGTAGATTTAATCATTAATGCACAAACTACTCTCAAATTATAACCTGTTGGTTTGAGTGATGCATGTTTCTATAAAGTTTTGCAAAGAGCAAAATGTCTCACCCACACAGGTATCATGGTAGGGAACCTGTAGTATTGAAGCCAAGTTTCAATACTCATGAAATGGACCGTGAAGACAAAAGTGAGTTTAGTGTTCCATCTTTTATGAAGCTTCATTTTATTATACGAAAAGTGGCACAAATTTATCTTCTATTTCATGAGTTTGCTTTTTGTCCGGCTTATTAGTCTAAGGATGTAAATGATAGACTTAAAAAGCAATTGGGAATTACTGTAGCTGGTAGCATACACTTATCTTCTGTTCTGATCAGTTTTCTGAATGGTGAAAGAGTTTACCCCTATCTTGATGGATATATTGTAGCTCCATGTGGATTTTTGTCTAACATTCATTGTTTGCTATAACATAAGTTGGTTGCTTTTATATCCCCATCTTTTTATATCAATATGATATCACAACTTTATAATATTATATCAAAAAGTAAACAGACAAGCTTTGTTCAGAAACCATGTACTGCCTGAGATACAGCATACAGGTTCTCTTGCGTTACCAGTTGCAAAAAAGGTGGTAAAGAAGCCTTTGGGTCTAGTCACAATGTTTTTTTTGCATGAACACCTTTTAGATTGTCTATAATTTAGTCTTTTTAAAATAGCCTTTGTTATCAATGCCCAGTAATCCAGTCTTCTAAAGTCTTTTTGGAGAAGGATAATGCATGTTTTGGTAGGGATTTTCTCCTTGATAGCTTTTAGTGAGGGTTGCATGGATTATTTTATACCGACAATTTATTGGGTAGTCTATGTTTCTCTTCTATTCAAAGTTACATATTGAGTAAAAAGATCCACCAAATTAAATTATAAGAGATACTAAATTATAAGAGATACTTAGCATGGTAAGTTGTGATGGTGAATAAAGCATTTTACTCCTCGAAGGTGATTTAATAAGGAATAATATTTTATCTTTTAATCAAAAACAAAATTCAATGTCTTTTGTATTATTGTAAAATTCTCAAAGTTGCAATAGTGCATTGGCTAAGGAATGTATTGTTATGTTTGTTTTGCAGATTTACAGAGTTTCTGACATGAAGTTAGTAAGAGTTCTTCCAAGTGCAGAAGATGAGGTTAATGTCGCATGCTTTCACCCTTTAGTTGGAGGAGGCCTTGTATATGGAACAAAGGTTAAACGCAAGACTCAGAATTTCATTTTTGTTTCAAAAATCAAACATGATTTTAAGATATCTAATTGAGTCCAGTTACTTCTATTCTACTATACATCCAGATATGAATTACTTTGTATAAATGCATGTTTATCCAGGAAGGAAAGCTACGAATCATCAACAACAGTTCACTACACGCTGAAAATAGCACTGGCTATGAAGAAAATGTGTTTGAAGAAGGATAACATGGGGAACTAAATCAAGAATTCTCATGAAATTACAAAGTCTTTGTGGAACAGAATATGTGCAATTATAATCCTATGAAGTTAATCGGCTTCTGTTGCTGCGGCTCAGCTTGTCCTATTTGACTGGTTTTTAAATCGAAAGTCATTCTAGCAATTTCCAATAGAGCATGCTTTAAAATGCTGGATGAAAGCTCCATCTTTGTTTGGGATTTGGAATTTGTTGTGGAGGTTCGTAAGTGCCTCTCTTTGTATCATTAGATAACGAATTAATGAATTCCAAAAAGGAGATGGCATGATTCATAGAAAGAAAAGAAAAGGACATTACAAAAATGTCTATCTGTGGAAATCTGAAAATCTAGCAAACTAGAGTTCTTAAATGGTTTGTATCATTGTGTGCTAGAAATGAAATTGCATTCACAATTGTTCTGTTGAAACTGTTCATTGTTGCTTTTGCAGGCAACCAACTTCGTAAATGTTGCAAAGCAATTAAAAAATGCATTTTTGTACACAATGTCGTTACCAATTCAATAGTTTCCTGTAAGCCACTACAGATAGAGATTATTATATGGTTAGATTTGTCAGAATTTTGAAGGTGGCGGCATGACAATTATTCAGTTTTTGATTCATCTTATTTCAGCTGTTTCCATTTCCAATTTCAACCAGCAACCGATTTGCTCATCTTGTAGAGCTTGGGCTGCAGCTCAAGGGGGAGGTGAAACACCTTTGATATGTCTCTATTCACACAAGGTGCTACATGGCAGAACAGCACTTTAGTGATGAACTCTACTTTATATGTAGAAGCATGTATTCCCTGCCATTATTCAGCCTGGATTTTCACCTTAAGCTATTAGAGGGTCGTTATGGAAAGGATGATGATATTCCTTAGGTGGAAATGCCTTTAGAAGAGATTTTCCTCAGATCTAAGGAAACGAATTTGATATGCTGCTTTGTCTGTTATTGGGTTTATTTCAACAGACTAACTTAGGCTGTTAATTGGAAACTAACTCCCTATTCTTGATACCCAGAGTTTATCTTATTGTTGTTTTCTTGTCTAAAGAGGCTAATGAGGTCAATGGTTTATGAATCAAAGGGTACATTTTATGAAGTATCAGGCATTTGATAATCATCTTGGTGGATTTGATTTATGAAGCATTGGGCATTTGAGAATCTACTTGGTGGATTTCAACACAGTAAACTGGACTGTTATTGGAAACCCTCTGCTCTTGATACCGAGGGTTTATGTTGTTTTCTCATTTAAAGAGGTTATTAAGGTCATCAGTTTATGAATCAAAGAGTATGCTTTATGAAGTATTTGGGATTTGACAATCATCTTGAAGATCTTCCTAGACGTTTACAGTAGAGATTTGTCTCTTCCGCTTTCATCTGATTTTGGGAGCAAGCGTGCTCTACTAAAAATTGGGAACTGGGACTAAGCAACCCCTGATGATCCATAATTAATTACTCGATTATGCTTTTGTCAATTTGTGGTCAAAACAAATATTAATCCATACTATGCTACTTGAATTTTCATCCAAATGCTAGTGGAAATCATTCTAACGAGAGTTAAAGTGCATTCAAGTGTAGAGAATGAACTATATATATCATAAACAAACATGAACAGAAAGAAATCACTACATGAACACCTATTATCTTGGAAACCTCAAAGCAAGGAAAACCAGTTGGAAGTGGCAACTGCACATCTTCAAGCTTCGTTGGAATATTGAACAATTATAAGTGTGATTCTCACTCCTATCTTCCTAGTGCTCTCTAGTGTCAAATATCTCCAACCACGAGTCATGTAATTTTCCTGGAACTTCTCCTTTCTTTGTTTTGTATTCTTATTCTCTTATGCTACTATTGAAGATGCATTCGCTATAGAATGCCTTGGGTTATTCAATCCGATCTCATATTCTTAGAAAGATGTTAGAGGATCCTTGTGCATAGGAACGCTCTAAAATCAAAATTAATGAAATTTCAAATTTTCGTTTCATATTCTTGTTTCTGCCAACCGTACGAAACCACCTTTTCATCAAATTGTTAGTTTTGTAGCCGCCCCTATAGGGAACCAATGGTTTCAAAATTGCCCCTTGATGAAATCGATAGTTTTATACTATGGGGTCTTGGGATGTGTTTCTGAGCCTAAAATTTCAGGAGTAATTTCCCATCTTCTTGTGTCATCTTCCTTGGATCTTTACGGATTGCTTGGACTCACTTTTTGTTGAAGCTGATATATATTTTTTGTTTTGAATTGGAATGCCTATACATATATAAGAGTTTAAAGAGAAAAGGATGCCAAGTGAGCGCAAATAGTGCAATAGGAAGGCACAAGAGGATAAACGAAGTAGTGACTTGTGATAGGTAGGGAAATAGAAAGAAGTTTCAATCAAGCTCTCAAGCAGTCATCCATGCCTTAGAGGATATCACAATCTATAAACCAAAAGATGAAGATAAGGTAAAGGCAACCATTTTTGCAAATTCTCTGGTATCTAGGTAAATGCAACTGATTTGGAGAAACACATCATCCGAAACTTGACTCTACAAATAAGGTAAAAGCCAAAAGGGTTTTTAATAGCGGTATTCAATTCTGCCAATAAAAGAAAAAAACATTTCAGTTCATGTTTTTGGCAAGAGTTGGTCTGTATATTGTTGGTGTAGGTTCTATTTTGTTTTGTTAGTTTATTATGTATTTTCTTGTGCCTAGTTTAAGTTGCTTAGGCTACTCAAGTAAGAGTGATAAAAGTCAGAGGTGTCACATCATTCCATGGGAGTTGCTCTTTCTTCTTTTAGAGATACAAGAGATTTCAGAGTTACATTTCCTATTGGTTGAGTTATTCACCTCTTCTCTTGCATTTCTTATAAATGTACTCTTCCGCTTTTTATCTCGTAATTTGATTAATGGAATAATATTATTTTCTCCATTTGGTTTTTGTGTTTTAGTTTTAAAAGTAATATCGTGACTAATTCATAGACATTGGGTCCTCATTATGCTTTGTTTGTTTAAAATCTAACATGGTATTAGAGCCACAATGTCTTATGATTAGTCAAATTTCTCATTTAAGAACACTAGGGTTAAACGTGATTTTCTGTTGAACTGATTTTTTATTAAATGGCGGAGTACTTTTGACCTCACCATTGTGTTCTAGAGGTTTGAGATAGTTGAGATAGACTTTTGTTTCATTTGAATTAGACATTGAGAGGTCAATTGACCTCAGTCTTTTGGGTTTGTATTTTGTGTTGCCTCTTGTAGGTTGCATGAATGTTGGAGTAGTTTGGCAAGTTTCATGCCCACCATAGCATTCAAAGGGCCCAAAACCTTATGGATGATTGTTTAATGATTGAAATCTTTTGGTTCATTCCTTGGCTTGCATGATGTTCAAAGGTATTGCACGGTTTGAACAAGGGATGGTTACGTTTTGGAAAGTTTGTATGAGGCTTAAAGTTTTGTTTGCATTGTTGGAGGTTTCTTACAAAGTTTGAGGTACTTGTTTGTTGGTGTATCTTGTACCTTTGTGGTGCAATTGTCAATGTGAATTGTGGTCAAATTTGAATCAGCAACTAATGCTTGTTGGTTACTTGATTTTTTTGATTGGTCTACACATTTGGTGACAACTATGGCTAACATTCTACCTCCTTTCAGGTATTGATATTCTTCCTTGCTCTTGTTGGTCCACCTCTTAGTAGTAGAATTTGATTACTTCTTGATATTGATCTAATATTGACAACCTCTCCAACTAGTGATTGGAATAGTTCCTTTGTGGTTAGCCTTTGCTTCATTGTCATGATTCTTACCTTCATTGACAAAATCTTGAATGACATTAAGCAACCTTGTCAACATGTAGATTCCTTGCCAAAACTTGTGTAGACAAAGATTTCAATGTATGCTTGCTATCTGTGTAGGATAGTAGAGCTGCCCTATGCTATCAGACTCTTATCACATTCCATTGACTAGTCCATGTTAGCCACCCACATGAACACTTCACTAATGTATCATCTCTACCACGTAGGAGGCCAACTCACCTCACTTGCCATGTGTCATCATCATAAAGTTCCATGTCAAACACTTTTTTCTTCCTTTTGAGCTAACTTGCCTTCACCATTGACATTTTCACTTTCGGAGTTCAATTTTGGGAGCCTTGTTCTCAATGATACAAAGTTCATTTTTGGTCAAATTGTTTTGACTCTAGTTGTTTTTTCATTAGCGACATAGTGAGAAGGTTGGTTTTCTCATTTAGTTCCCTAGTTTTTTTAGAAATTGTAATTTCTCCTAATTTTTGTTGTTTAGTTCTTGTTTTGAGAATTTTGAGAGCTTATAATTGTACACATGCTCTTTTTTGGCTCTTGTTTTTTTGAAAGTGCATGATTTTGTGTACCTTACAATGCTACTTTCTATTTGTTCTCATTTTGAGTGTAAACTTTCCTTTCAACATTATGCTTACTTTGAAAGTTGTAAAATTGTAGGAAACATAAATAGGTATTGTAAAGTGCACTAGTGATAAAGTGCCAAACTTTATAGTTGTTGGATGGGTTCTTGTAGCAAGTAACCGCATGAATTATACTGGTGTGGCTACTTTAATTTTGTCTTCTATATTTCCCTTTTGCATCATGGATCAACAAATTATTTCAATCCTTAACATGCTACAACTATTTTGAATGGAAAGATAAAATGATAATGTTGCTAGTTGCTAAGGGCTAAGGGGTTTTTGATTTGTTTTTTCATGTTAAATCATTAGATATGTTAAAGGCTATATGGTATATGCTACAATATGTGTTTGGTCAAGCAAATGAGATTAGAGGTTTTCAATTGTAGATTGAATTAATTAATCTTAATTCATGTAGTATTGACAACATTCCTTTGTTTATTACATAGAATAAATCACTAAGAACAATTGAAGGAATTTTAAAATAGAGAAGCAAGACTCTCAATTAGTGTTAATTGTGCTTTCTAAGCTTAAAGCAAATTATTTAATGTTTGTGTCTACCTCTCATGCTACTAAGTTTATTTTAGGATTTTTTTTTTAAATGCCCTCTTTTTTTTGCCTTTGTTGATAGACTTACTAGAGGGCTAGACAAACTTATCCAAATGAGTGATTTGGAATATTCTAAGTCACATTCTTTGGTGGAAAATAAAAACACTAAAGATAAGAATGATTTTAGTAACAATGATAAGAAGTAGAACAAGTTAAACAATGTCAGAACAACACTTTAGTTAATCAACAAAAGTTTTCTTCCACTTCTAAAGTTGAATATGAGATCTACTCTACATAAGATGATTCATTGGAAAAAATGAAAGAAGGCTAAATTTGCTATTGTAGAAAGACTTGACAAGAAGAAACAAATTGCTTGACTAATGAGTATTCATTAGAAGAACAAGATCAACACTCTAGATTCCTCCATATGTTCTTTTTCATTACCTTCTAAATTAGAAAAGGGAAAGGGCAAGGGCAAGACACTTGTTTTAGTTGTATCTTCTAGTTGAAGGACACAAATTCTTTATTTTGGAGCTTCCAACACATGGCTTCATCATAAGATATGTTCTCCTCATTAGAGTCGTGTTCTATGCCTAAAATTTTGATGGGTGCCAACTTTTCAATGGATGAATGTGGGAGAGGGTCTATTAACATGATTTCATGATTATTTCATGATGTCCTTTGTGCACCCTTCTTATCAACTGATCTCCTATCTATTTATCAGATCACACAACACGACATGAGTAAGAGTGTTGAGTTTTTTCCTTGTTTTCATGGTGATTCAAGATTGTAGAGCAATGACATAATTATAGTTGGGAAGGCAAACTATAAATCTAGACTATATGCCTTCTCACATTTTGTTCCTAATGCCTTCTATAGAATTTCATACTCACATAGTCAATATGAGTAGATTTTTGGAATGGCTAACATAATCATTTGGATTATCAAGTCTTTGCAATAGCCAGAGTTACAAAGACATGGACTGAAATTCCTCCACCTTCTATTGCTTCTATAGAGTTGAGAGTTGTCTCTTTGAAGAATCCAATGATTCCTTTTTAGCAGGATCACTCATGTTTGCTAGATACATTGCATTGGAATGCTAACATGACATATGTTTTATGTTTGTTTGTTGATATCTACCTTTCAAATTTGGATCACTATTGAGGACTTGGTTTTCCTCTTTGATGATTATGCTCTAACAATTCCATCATCTTCAATGGCACTTGCTTGATGTCATCATCCACATGCATTTGAAATTTCACTTTCTATAAATGTACTTGAGACTCTTAATCAAATATTGATGACACTTAGCATCAACATGGGGACCAATGAATAGTTTCTAGAGTTCACATTTCTATTATTTCTTTCCTCATATTCCTTGATGGATTGGGAAAGATTTCTACATGCACATATGGGCCTATTTTTCTTAAGGAATTGAATGTTGTTTGGAAAATATAGATTTTCCTTGGTATTTGATATTGTCCATCTATTTCTAGTGTAGGAAGCTACACATTAGGGTGGAAAGGGGGTAGGAAAGGGAGACAACTGCTTAGTCTCTTTCTGTTTGTTTGTCTGTCTCTCTCCTCTTTTCTTCATATATTTTCTCTTTGTAAGGGAATATTTTGTACATGGGTACCTAATATGACTATACCTTTGTTTAGACCCATCTTTCACCCATCTATACTGCACTTAAAGGGGGTGTTGGTGTAAGTTTTATTTTATTTCATTAGTTTATTATGTATTTTCTACACCTAATTTGACTTTCTTAGAATAGTCAAAGTATGAGTCATAAGATGAGGGGTGTCTTGTTCTTTCATGGGAGTTAACTTTTCCTCTTTTAAAGTTTTGGGAGTTATTCTTCCTATTTGTTGAACTATTCACCTCCTCTTCCCTTGTATTTGTATAAATATGCTCATCTTATTTGTATTTCATAACTTGATTAATGGAAAAACAATATCATGCCTATTTGGTTTTAATCTTAGAATAGTTTCGTGACTAATTCATGGACATTAGACCTTTGTATGCTTTGCTTTTTGCAAAACCTAACATATATGCACATTTGGGAAGAGAGTTTTGACTTTTAAAAAATCAAGGTTCTAGTTTAAATGTAGAATATATGGACTCCCAACAAGATTTAAGAAATATGACATTTAAAAAAATAATGCTAACATGGTTAGCTATTGTATTTTCTATGGTAAATTAACCACCCTTTTTTTGTTATTGGCATATGCAAGAATTTGTGCAAGAATTGCCGATAAATTTATTAATTTTAGAGGAAGAATTTGTTGTTGTATTTTTATTTTCCTTGCATTTAGTTTATAAGTCATGTGCCCTTAACTTAAGCATTTAATTGCTACCTATTTAGTCCAGGTTGAGTTATGCGCATTCTATCATGCCAATTCATCTAATTAGATCCACCTATTATGTATATCTAGTTTTAGTCCGCTCTATGTATCATGAATAACTAACTTTAGTTAGTTTCTATCTTTCATTCATTGCCTTGTTCTATATACGCAAGGGACTTTATGTATTTTTTGCATCAATTATTATTCAATACATTAATTTGTTGGCTACTTTTTCCATGTTCTTTATTAGCTTTGAATATATATATATTCTTGTCAAAGGTTTGTTGGTTTGACAATTCTTCAATCTTTGGAATATTTCATTATACCTACATAGTATTAGAACCAAATTTTTTCAAACCAATCCTTTCTGTGAGCTTCCAATTTTTGATTTTATGCTTTTCATGGATCCTACTTGAAGGAGGTTCAATTGTAGATCTCAACCTACATTATTTGGAGCACTAGAGGTCAACTATCAAATAATGATTCTTGAGTTAGATTAGAGCCCACCACCATTTTCAAAGTAGTTGAGAAACTAAGGTTTGAATTTTATTTCATCCAATTTAGACACTCAAAAGTAATTAATTTTTAGTTTGTTGTTGCATGTATTTTTAGTTTTTTTGTGAACATCTTAGTTTTTTGAGCATTTTGGTGCAAAATAGAGTGCACCATTACATATAAAAGGCTAGAAATTTATAAAGCGACTAAAAATTCATTGATTTTAGAGAAATATAAGATTTTTTTTTCTTAGGTATACAAGTTGAAGCCATAAAATTTTAAAAAATAAATGAAAAAGATCATTTGTATAGAATGACCAAATTCATTTTAGACATGCCAGAAGTTCGCTCAAACCACCATGGGATGAAGTTGTGTTCTATTTGATGAGGTATGTCACTCTCAAAGAATGGTTAAAATCCATCTATTCTTATCACTTTGTGTTGTTGAATCAAATTCAGTACAAGAGATTGGTTTCCTTCCCATTCTATCTTTTGTTATCCCTAGAGAACTTGATTAATGAATGTAAAAAAAGGGTTGGATATAATTTCCATCCACTATGGTTTGCTCCTAGTTATTGTCAATTTTATTAGACATAAAAATCCTCTAGTCCCTTGTCCCTAAAAGAAAAAAAACAAAAAAGGAAAAAGGATAGTCAAATCCTCCATTGACTCAAGTTTTTGCCTCCCTAGCAACAACCTTGTTCCTTTAGAGGACCTTTCTTGAAATGACAATAATGGAGTTGATGAGTTTGATTTAGAGTTTAACAAATCCCTCTCTTCAGAGAAGATATATGTGATCCATGAAAATAAGGGGATTGATGGTCCTAGAGTAGGGACTATGTCTGTTAGGGAAAATAAGAGAAAAAGTGGTTGAGTCCCCTAGGCTTGACCCATATGAGATTTTTGTTAGTAATGCGAGGCCTATGAAGTAGGATGGTGAAATGTTGATTTGTGGTATTTCATTGAACTCATAGAGGAATATTGGGGACTACAAGACAATTGTTGGGGGGAAAGGGAAGGAGAAGGCCTTCCTTGAAACCTTGGTGATGCTTTCCCTTGTATTTAGGACCCTTGACTTGCTCCCCCCAAGGATCTAATATTGTCTCCGTGTAATCCCGAATCACTGGAGGATGTAGTAAAGGTGGTGACACAAATCATTTATAAGCTAATAAATATTCATGATGCCTTTGAAACCCAACATAGCTTAACCAAAAGGCGTTCTATTAAAATTAATATGTTGAACATTCAACCTTTTTTGTTGGAAAAGAGATACAAAGGGGATTGTTAGGTGATTTTAGAAGAGAAGATGGGATTTAAAAAAAAGAGGATGCAGTTTTGAAGATCAAAAGATGTGTAATTGATTAGTCTAAGCATGATGAGAGAATTTCTAGTATTGAAAAAGAACTTTAGGCTATCAAGGATAAAAATACTAACAAAATTGCTACTTTTGAAAATGATAAAAAATTAAGAATAGCCTCACTAAATTTATGAAGTCAACAAATGTACAATAAAACTTAGTGTAATGGGTATAAAATTCCTTAGTGACAAGTGATGAGGCCAATTATTAGCTAGTTTTCTATTGCTTAGTACATACTTTTAGACATTTGCAGATACTCATTTCATACATATTCTTGAACTTTACTATCTTTTTATGATCATCATGCAACTTGAACCTGGTTTTAGTATATGGAAATATGATTATGGTATGTTAGTAATTGCATGATTAAAATGTGTGAATATGTATAGAAAGCAGTGTATATCTATGTTTAAATTATGGTTATTAGTATTGTGTATATGTTTAGGTGAACTAACTCTTTGCAGCCAAGAATCCAGAGCAAGTAGACTGCATCCTGTAACAACTAGGAAGCGTAGCCCACAACCAAAGGAGTTTCAAACAATGATACAGGGGAAGTTCCAAAATAAAAATGTAACAATTGCAGAATTGGAGGTGTCTATTTATTAGGATGATTGTGAGTCACCATGTTTAATAAGACTACTAAAGGAGAAGAATTCTACTATGATCAAGAATCCAACGTGATTGTTTCCACAATCCATGTTTTAGTTTTATAGTTGCAACAAAGTTTCCATCCTATTCAACTTCTTCTACCTTTTCAATTATGTTTTTAGTTACCCAGAATTTGTCACACTCTATTTCTAGGGAGTGGTGACTTGCATTTAGATTTCTATTGAGTCCTTGTTTCAATAAAACTCCCTCACACCTATGTAAAAATGTGGTTTGGTGATCGAGCAGAATAAAAAGCACAATAGATATATCAAATAGATATATTCAGATAGTTTTTCTATTACATGACAATACTCTTATTTCCAATTGTGTTTTTATGAATAACATATCCCTGAAGATTCTTATTAGATTGTAAAACCTTGAGTTATGCAATGAAGATGTTTTCAATTATTGTTATGGTTAATTGATTTGAGAGGATAGATTTGAGTTTATCCTGTGGAGACAGTCACTTGAGCAAGGGCCACTCAAGGTAACTATTCCCCACTTTAATTTTTGTACATTTATTTCTGTTGTTACAATAGTTACTTTCATTATTGCATTGTCTTAATCAGATTCTTCATGTTATGAATGTGAATGAAATCATGGATAAGATCTTGTCTTGTATTTCATGCTTTGTTTGTCTCAATGCATTATCCTCTGGAGTGAGTCTCAATTCATAGCATCAATTAGTTACAAAGTTTAGTTTTGACAATGAACTAGTCACAGTCTTTAGCTGTAAGTACTCGTAGCAATAGCTCTTTATTCAATTCTTTTTACTGTTATGAAGTTTATGTTTTTTCCACAGGTGTAAACGCATGTACTAGGATGATATATGTAGTGAAGAGTCTCTGGATGCACATATAGTGCCAACATCATCACAAGATTAAGTTAGCCTTGGTTAATAATTAAATGGAGTCTTTACAAGGGTTTAGTAGACTGTTCAGTAGGTACCCCCTTTAAATTGTGTGAATATCACCAAGTTTACTAAACATTAGTTGGGCCTTACATTTTTGGCATCGTTGCTAAGGGATGTTGCTACATTCAAAGATTCATCTCTATTATTTTAAGCTTTCTTAGTTTAAGTATTTTGTTTCCAGTATTAGGACAATTAGGTTTTATTCCACCAAATACCAAAACGTTTTACTAACATTTTGTAGGAGTCGTTGATACACAAAGTTAGATTTCTCCCCTCATCACACAAAGCTAAAGGGATCTTGGTGATCACAGTGATCAAAGCGAGGGTATTCTTGAAGAAATTTCCCTTTCACCAACATCCACTACAAATACAAAAGATACCTTCCAAACCATGGTTGATGTAGCGATGGAAAACCCACCAGAACATGTCACTTTTGAGTTCCCCATAGCCAACCAGGAGAGAGCAACTGACTTGAAGAGCATCCCTCCTTCAACATTTCTTGTCTTCTATGGTTGGTTATAAAGAATCTAGATACATTCTTGTTTGAGTTTGATGTCATGTGTAGAAGTTATGATTACACAATAGATGCACATAGGCTCAAACTATTCCCAACAACCTTGAAGGATGCTACCTTAAATTGATTTATGGATTTGGGAAGAGATGTTGTTCTAGATTGGAACACTATGAAGACAAAGTTCTTGGAGAAATACCAAGACTATTGTAGAGGAATTGATAGAATAAGAGATGACATTTTTCAGGATGTCTCAAAAAGAAGATGAACCACTGGAGGACTATGTAGAAAGGTTCCATTTTTTCCTAAAGAAGAATCCAAAAAATAGGATTTAATAAGAATCTCTAAAATTATTTCTCAGAGGAGTCTTGATGATGGTTGCATGGATGAACTTAATCTTATTGGGTTAGGAGATGTATCACAATTTCCTTTTGAAGAAATTTGCAAAGTTTGTAGGAGATATTCAAGGACCTTTACTAAAAGGACTAGAGGGGATAGAACATCTTCCATCAGAAAGACATCTAATGGAGTCTCTACAGTGGAATTGAGTAACCTGGTATCAAACATGAAAGAAGACATCATAATCCATTTGGCTACCCAATTGGACACTCTACATGTGAAGAAAAAGCAAGAAGAGGCAGAGGAAATCCTTACCGAGTATTGCCCTAACTGTAGACAGAGAAAAGCTAATTGCAAGTGCAAAAGTGTAGCAAGTATTTCAAAGGATAGACCAGGGAAACCAAAATTTCAAGCATTGGAGGGTGAAGATGGACAATTATTCTACATTACACAAAGGAGGCCATGCCAACCAAGAAAAGGTATGCCTCAAGATCCTTTGAATTTCAATACACCATTTCTAGTTAGCAATCAAAATTTCTCTAGGTGGAGCCCTCGACCTTGGGAAAACACACAAAACCAATGGAAAAATCCTTAGCCAAACTGGAACTAGCAACAACAAAATATGTGGCCAAAACAAAACTTTCAAGGACCTAACTACAACCCCCAATGGCCACTACAACAAAACCAATGGCAACCTCAATGAAAAAAAGGATGGTAATGGATAAACAAAAATTTAAATTACCAACAACCACAACAACCTTTGCAACCACAACAAAAAGCCATCATGCCTAATCCAACAAATCCATCATCCCAACCACTAAGGACACCTCAAATACCAACCCAACCTACACCTAACCCAAATAACAAGCCTATTCAACATGCCTATACTAACGAGGCTATTCAATACCCTACTTATGGGGTAGAGGTGAGTGATCCCACCTTAGATTATGGAAAACACTGACTAGGCCTTCATCTCGTCAAATCATTGAGTTGGTAGATGAGGAACCCTCAACAAAGACCTTAGACAACCCACCTTTGGAGCTTGAGTCAAATCAGGTCAACCAAAATAATTCAAGTCTAGAGCCTCCATTACCTAAATGATGAGCTACTCAAAAACATCAAAGCCAAGTTAAAATTGATCTATCAGGACAACTTCAGGATGTGTGTATAAAGATACCCCTCATCCAAGCCATCAAGATCATTCCCATTTACATAAAAATAGTGAGAGACCTTTGTCTTAAAAAGATAGGGAGAAAGAGAAAAGACCCTTAGACTGTGCATGTCTTAGGGAACCTTGCTAACATTATGTTAGGGAACATAACTGTCCCTAAGTATACCAATCCTGGAAGTCCAGTGGTAGATGTTAATATAAATGGTACTCTCATAAAAAACACCTTGATTGAATTAGGGGTAGCCATTAATACGATGACTAAGGAAACAATGCAACTACTATAGTTAGTAAACCTTAGACCTATACCCATTGTTCTATAGTTGCTAGATAGGTCAATAGTGAAACTTGAGGGCATCATTGAGTACTTGGTCATAACATTTGATTCATGGGAGTACCATGCAAATTTTATAGTATTGCAGCCAAAGGCTAACCTTGTAGGCTATCTCCTTATTCTAGGAAGACCATAGTTAGCAACAACTGATGCATTTATGGGTTGTAGGCCTAGAAACATGATTATCCCAAATGGAACTATGACTAAGAAGTTGGTACTTTATCCACCAACATAGCCTCATGTAAATTTAGAGTAGACCATTTGACCTACCCTAGATGAGGAAGACTAGTATTCCCTGCAGACTCTCATGAATATAGAACACATATCCTTGTTGAACAATCAAGATGAGGATTATTTAATAGCACACATTATACATAATAACTACAGTAGGAACCCATAGCAACATGACTGTCTATCATGTCTGTAGGATCCTCTGCAAGATATTATAGTTATCAATTCATCAGAGTCAATATACCAACTTTTCCATTCTTTATTGCCACAACAATGTGTCCCAAACATAGTAGGACTTGACATTTCATCTGTACAATCAACATCCAAGAATTTAAAAATCATGCTAGGTAAAATGCTAAATGTCAGCAGTGAATTAACTGCTAAACAACATACTTCCCTAACCATTGTGCTGAAGGAACACACAAAAACCTTTGCATGAGATTACCACGACATGAAGGGGGGTTGATCCAGAACTATGCATGCACAGGATATACATTAATTATGGTTTTAAACCCATTAGACAACCCCAGAGAATAATGAACCCTACACTAAGAGACAGTCAAAACTGAATTACAAAAATTGCTTGATGCAGGTTTCGTTTACTCTATTTTTGATAGTCAATGGGTGTCACCTCTAGTTATTTTCCCAAAGAAAGGAGGAAAATGGAGAGTGTGTGTGGATTATAGAGAACTAAATTCAACCACTAGAAAAGATCACTTTCCACTACCTTTTATTGATCAAGTGCTTAACTCCCTAACAAATAAAAAATACTCCTTTCTAGATGGATTCAGTGGCTATAACTAGATTACATTAGCTGTAGAGGACTAGGATAAAACCACCTTTACATGCCCTTGGGGCACATATGCTTATTCTGTTCTTCCCTTTGGGCTATGCAATGCTCCAACTACTTTCCAAAGGGTAGTGCTAAGTATTTTCTCAAATTTTGCACATGACTCCATGGAAATCTACATGGATGATTTCAAAAACTATGGAGAAACATATGATGAAGCACTTAATAACCTAGAGAAGGTCTTAAAGAGGTGTCAAGAACACAATCTATCCCTATGTCATGAGAAATGTTTCATGATGATGACCCAAGGGATTGTACTAGGAAATTTTGTATCAAGTGAAGAGATTCAAGTGGATCCAAATAAGATTGAGATAATCTCCACACTCCCTGCCACAAAAACAAAGAGATGTCAGGACTTTTCTAGGAAATGTTGGCTACTATAGAAGATTTATTCAGGACTTTAGCAAAATTGCAACACCTTTATTTCTTTTTACTCACAAAGGATATAGAATTTGAGTGGACCACATAATGCCAACACTCTTTTGAAGCACTCAAGACAAAATTGACCAAAGCACCTATCTTGAGAGGACCAAACTGGACTTTTCCTTTCCACACACACACAAAAATGCTTCTGAATTTTCTATAGGAGTAGTACTTGGACAAAAGGAGGGTACTAAGGAGTATGCCATATACTTCATTAGCAAGAACTTACAAGGGGCAGAACTCAATTACATAGTCACAAAAAAAGAGATGTTAGTAGTTTCCTATGCAATTAACAAGTTTAGGCATTACATCACAGGGTATCTAGTCTTTATCCACACTGATCGCACTACAATAAGGTATTTAATGAATGAACTTGTGGTTGGTGGAAGACTTGTCATATTGCTATTATTATTGCAAAAATTTGACATCACCATAGTGGATAAGCCTAGAAAAGTAAATGTGGTGGCTGTTGGGATATGGTGTTGTATACTATTGCATAAATTGATTTGTCATAATATTATAATTAAATAATTATTTAGTTGTGGTGCACCTTGGTGGTGTGGATAATCACGTGCTAGGTAATTATTTGGGGTCCATTTGATGTTGTATTGTAACATTGTATTATTATTTGTGTGGGAGACATGTGATACTAATTTAATATTGGGGAAATACTAAATAAAGTGATGTCTTAGTACCCAATATTAAATAAGGGGTTAGTGGTTTTGTATTCACATGGTTTTGTGGTACGTGGTTTTACCTTACCACTAGTTGTATTATGTGTGAGCTTGTGTCTATGAAAGAAAACACTTGTGTACTGGTTTAGGTTGGCTGAGTGGTTTGGCTATCATTATTGAGTCTTTTTGAGGAGTGCATATGTGAAGCATGGCATGGGATGTGTGGATTCATGCTTGGACACATGAGAGTGCATTGAAGGACTTGATGCTTCAAAGGTGTTCATTGTAACTCTTGTATTGCTTTATGGCTGATTAATATGGAGTATGGATGCTTTTGGAGTCAGGTTTTTTCCCTCTTGAGGGATTTCCCAGGGTATATCTTGTGTCATCTTTGATGGGTATGTTGTCTATTCTCTTGCATGTGGATTTTGAGTACTTATTTGCATGAATATCTCTTTTGGGTTATGTGGAAATTGTCATACAATGGCTGCAAGTTTCCTTACAAGTGGTATTAGAGCTTTCATGGTTGAATATTTTTTATTATAACCCTAGGTTGAGAAAATATTGCTTGAAGTTTGAATCTATGCAATGCATGAGAGAATGAAAGACATGGAAAGATATGAGGGTTTTGCAGGTTGTTTATTGTAGATCTAAGGGTTTTGGGTTTGCTGTTATGATGGGTTGTTTGTAGATTTGGGGTGTGAAAGTTTTTGGCTAAAAAGGGTTTCTGGGTTGTGCATTCATATGGGGGTTTTGTGGGGAAATTTTACAAATGACCTCCTAGGACAAAATGGACCTCATGGTTGGATTCATGTCGACCGAGAGATGAATTTTGATATAAAATTTGATATATTTTGGTGAAGTTGAAAAAAATACAATTTTTTTAGTCAAACCCCCTTTTGTAGGTTGTACGAATGCCAATTTGTGTACTAAATTATTAAAAAAATATTATTCCTGTCAGATTAAAAAATTGTCCTACAAAAATAAAATAAAAATTAAGAATCATTTATATAAAATCAAGCTTTGAAAAGTTTAAATGGAAAATTTTAAAAAATAATAATAAAAGCCAGAGTACCTTGCAACCATACTCGATAGACAAGGGACCGATAGTTGTTGGCCAATACCATTTGGCGCTGCCGGTGCAGTACCGTCCAATGGGACTACCGGTCCCCCCTTCTCCCCTGCCCCGATCGACTCACTCCTTTATGGGGTTTATAAACCATTAAATATAAAAAAATAATTTTTATTTTCGCCGCTATAAATATTTAATCTGCCATAGATTTTTAAAAAAAGCCGACCCTATAAATTTTTAATATTTGAAATTTAAATGAATTTAAAGAAATTTTTGGGTCCACCACCAGGATGAGCGGCACTGCCCAAGTGGGGCCGCCACCCAGCCACCAGGGGTGGCCAATTTTTTTGCCCACATAGTGAAATTGTGCTTTTTCTTCTAGGGGGCATAACTTTTTCCTAGATTGTCCCTTTTTTCTTTTCTTGGACTCGTTGGAAAGCTAAATCAGTGCTCTATGCTATGGTGCTAGAAATTTTTGGATATTTGGAGCTTCGAGAGGTCATGTCAGGTGCATACAAAGTTGGATTTTGGACTTCAAATAGTCAACGAAAATCTTGTTCAGAGCACTACATAGTGGATCAGGTTTGGAGTTGTTTTGACATGATTTATTTGCTGATATTCTATCCTGAGCTGTTTATGGGTTATCTTGACTATGGTGATACTACGAGCTTATGGATTGTTAGATCTAAGAGATTTGATGTTGGATTCATTGTATACTCAGTTGTACATCTCAAATTATTCTCTTTTTGACATGGTTATCAGTATTTGGTTGGATTTGCATTCTTCATTGTTGTATCTACAAGTTGTGTAGCATTGTATGTGGTCTATACTTACTTGTTGCACCTATGACTTGGATATGGGTTGTCTATGCCCATAGATATTTCAATGTTGATGCATTTTCAGTTTGGTGGCTTGGTTTAGTCACTTGGTTTGCTAGTTTTGATGTCATGTTGAGGAGGTGAGATGGTATTACTAGGTATAGTCATGATGTGAGACCTATGTAGTTGACTATGTTATGCAGATATGTGGCACACAGTTGGGTTGAGTTGTTGGTACATTTGGTGGTGATCATGGTGTCATGGATGTTTCTTGTACTTTAGATAATTTGGCATGTCATGATTGTTTATGCAGGTGCATTGTTGGTGGTGTTGGATCGGTTCCTGATTCAGGTTATGGTAGTGTATCTTCTTGGTATGAGGATCATGGTTTTACTTTGTATTCTTTGTTGGAGAGCTCATGTTGCATTTGAGTTCTTTGATTGTATGAGGGCTGTTTGGTTGATCTTTATTGAGGAGATTGATATCACAATGTGATGATAGCTTGTTAGATTAATTGGTTATACAATTTCAGTGGAAGCTTTTGATAGTGATGGTTTGGCAGTGATGGATATGTTTATGATGGTTTGGTGGTTTTATGTATCTTCTTGGCTTGGAGATCTTGGTTTCATTTGTATGTTACTGATATTGCAGTTGAGTGTGTGTAGACCTGGATGATCTTCATGGAGAGGATGGTTGTCATGATGCCATGTGTAGCTCATTTCACGGTTTAGTGGGAGTTGTTGATAGTGATGTGGATGCATCATTGGTATGGTTATCTTGATGTGCACTTAGAGTTTGGCATGGTACTTGTTCTATTGAGACCAAGATGTATACATGTTTTGGTGCATGTGATCTCCTAGGAGGAGATGGTTAGATCATGTTGTCATGTTTATGTTCTTGATTCATGATTGGAGCTTTGACATTGATCGTGTGTGGTTCTCTTTGTATTGGGTACATTGATCATTTGCTTGATTACTTCATGATGGTGCTATGTTGCATTTGGAGTTTGGCATGGATTGATTGGTTACAGGTACTCATGGATACTTAGAGATGTAGGTGATCGTTGGAGTTCTCTTGTGATTAGAGACACTTACTTGAGACGGTTACTCTTTGGAGGTTTCAATAGGAAGATTGAGGGGCTTTCACCTAGGTATGAACACGAGTTCATTATGGACCGATAGAGGAGATTGTTCTTGTACTAAGTTATTATGACTTGGTTATCTTGGAGGAGCATTCTCATTCCCCACTCTTGGTCTACTCTAGAGTTTATTATTTGAGAAATATTTTCCCATTATATCTTTCAGATGTGTTATGTTTTGTGCTTTGATTTCTCATGGGATTGAGTTGATTTATGGTGATTGATTATGGATACTCATTTGAGGATTGGTTTATCATGAGTTTATATGGTTTTATCTTTCATAGATATGGATCTTGAGCTATTGATAGTTAGTTCCAGAGGATTCATTTTGAGGGATGTTATGGCATGGTTACCTC
>VDFB02036264.1:0-13211 GCA_007258455.2 Sequoia sempervirens
ATTTTGGTACTACAACAATATTCCATTCAATGTTGCTTCGAGTCCTTATTGGGAAGAGTTGGTCACTGCACTGACTGTGGCAGGTATGGGGTTCAAGGCCCCAAAGTCGTTATGAGTTGAGTGAGCCATTATTGCAAAATGAGGTCCAAAACACACACAAGTTAGTGGAGGAACAAAGGAGAAATTGGGAAAAAAATGGCTGCACCATTATATCCGATGGGTGGACGGATGGCAGAAATAGGACACTTGTCAACTTTCTAGTGGCTTTAGGGGGACAATTGGTATTTCTAAAATCAGTTGATGCCTCCAATGAAACAAAAAATGCAGAGACCTTGTGCAACATGTTGGATGAGGTGGTGATGGAAGTGGGAGTTCAAAATGTAATTCAAATTGTGACCGACAATGCAGTTGCAGATGTGGCAGCCGGTAAACATCTAATGGCGAGGCATCCTACATTATCTTGGAGCCCTTGTGCTGCCCATTGTCTTGACTTGCTCCTTGAGGACATAGGGAAAATAAGTTGGGTGAAGAATGTGGTTGAAGATGGAAGGAATATCACAAAGTACATCTACAATCACACATGGGTCCCAAGTCTCATGAGAGAGCACACTGATGGTAAGGATCTCGTGCGAACAAGAGTCACACGCGTTGCCACCAATTTCCTCACCTTGCAAAGCATTTTAGCTACATTGCCCAACCTCAAGCGCATGTTTGTGAGTGAAAAATGGTTGGAGAGTCCTTATTCCAAGAAGCCTAAAGTAGATAAGGTCAAGAAGACCATTTTTTATGATAGATTTGCCAAACAAATGGAGATCATCAAAGTAAGTTTTCAAACATTTATTGATGATTTATTTTTTTGCTTTCTAATATTACAGCTTGTTGATTTTGTTAATTTTTTTATATTTTAGGTGTCAGAACTATTGGTTAGAGTTCTACGATTGGTGGATGGGGATAAAAGCCCCATGGGGTATCTATATGAGGCCATGGATAAGGCCAAAGAGGCAATTCATGTGTTTATATGGGTCAAACAAGACCAAATATGAACCCATATGGCGCATAATAGATCGGAGGTGGAACCGACAACTCCACCAACATATTCATGTTGCTGCCTACTTTTTGAACCCCAAGTTGCAGAGGTTCAAGTTGGCCTCAATACATGTATTGAGAGATTGGTTAGCAATGATGACTTTCGAGATCTCATACTTGATGAGATACAGAGCTATAAGAGGGCTGAAGGGCCATTGTTTTCTTCCAAGGATTGCATTCGTAGGAGAGACACTCTACAGCCAGGTAACAAATTCATGTGTTTAATATTATTTTACTATTTATGACATTATGTTGATGTTTAAGTTTATTAAATCCTTACTAAGTTATAAATGGCAATTGTTATCCTTGCAGATTTGTGGTGGCAAGATTATGGTGACATAACGCCTAATCTTCAAAAGGTTGCCATTTGTATTTTATCTCAGCCTTGTAGTGCATTTGGTTGTGAGCGCAAATGGAGTGTCTTTGAGGCCATTCACACAAAGAAGCGCAATCGGTTGACTCAAAAGCGTTTGAATGACCTTGTCTATGTGCGCTACAAGCTTCAGTTGCATGAGAAGAAGGTACAAGGGTTGAGTCCCAAGTTAAGCACTTGACCTTGATGACATTGATCCATACTCAAATTGGATTGCTGAGCCTGATGAGGTCAATGTGGAACCATGGATAAGTGATGATGAGTTCACTGAGATGGAGAGGGAGGCAAAGGCAGCTGAATGGGAAGCAGAGGTGGCAGCATATGAGGAGGAAGAAGGCGAGCTTGGTCAGCCAATAGAGGTTGTTTCTTCACACACACAACTTGATCCTATCCCTATGGATGAGGCACCTGTTGGGGCACTTGTTGAGGCTTCTATTGAGGACACTGCACCTATACCATCTAATTCAGTACCACCCACACAGCAGCGACAAAAACTTTTGAGTTTCAGTCGTAGAAGAAATTTAGGATAGATAATTTTTATTGATATTGAAACTTGAAGTTGATATGTATTGAGAAGTCGAACTTGTTTTTTGGTCTATGATACATTGATGATTGATATGTATTAAGCTTTTAAACTCTAATTTTGATTTATATATGATGAAATTAGTAGTATGTTCTAAAAATTCAGTTTATATGTGTGGTTTTTAAGAATATTTTTAAAAATTGTGTATTTTCAAATGTTCAATAAATTTGCCGAATTTTACCTAGTCCCGAGTTTTTGAAATTTTTGGGTCTGTCGAGTCATTGCCGAGTCCGAGTTTTTCAACTATAAGTTAACTAATACGGAAGTAGAAGTTAACTAACACGGTACAAACAATTAACTAAAAGTTAACTGGACGATAGACAAACAGTTAACTTGAACATTAACTGGACTCTACAAGTAGGTACAAACAGTTAACTAATTGTTAACTAAGTGTGTTATTTTATGCATTTATGTTATCTATCGATTGGCATAGTTATACCATGAATGGCACATGAAATATTAAGCAAAAACATTCTCAAAAACTTCCAAACAGCAAACAGAAAACTCAAAGGAAAAATTAGGGATCAGTCATTACAAATCAATATTAAAAAAATACAAAACAAAGAAGGCATGTCTATATCAATTTTAAGATAATTAAGAGTTCAACTGATAGAAAACATCCAAACATTGAATGGTAGGTAGCTCTCGTGAGTTTAGTGGTAAATATAAGGTATATTTAAACTTCCAAATTAATTCGCCCTTCCTTGCCTCCCAATCATTCAACACGGGGAGACCTCTCATGTTGGTCAACCTACTAACCCTAATTTAGATCAGCTCTTGGTAAAAGCTAGTTTGCAACAATTTAACTTGTAGTAGCTAGTTTGCAAAATGAGTTAATTAACAAGGAGATCTAATTTGCATTCTTAATACAAGAGTCATCCCAATATTCTTTCAGAAGGTCTTTCCAACAACATTAGGGAATGTTGAAGTTGAAGCATTTATGAAATGGTAATTAATTGATTATCGTTATTAAACAAAGGAGAGGAATACTCCTTAAATAATAGTTTACAAGACGATGTTTCTAAAAAGAAACAGTTGTGAACTAAAGCAAAAACAAAAGTTACTAAAAACTAACTGAAAGCAATCTAAGTTAAATAAAAGTAAAATAACAACTAATATGACCATTAAATATTACAACAATACTTTAATACCCTCCCTTAATGGTCATTCTACTAACTACACCAAGTCACCCATAATTTGATGGTCTTTTGGACATGAATGCATAAAAGGCAGACTCCTCCTACTTAGAATGCTCTGCAACGTGGGTCTGTTGTTGAGACCCTTCTTGGTTCGATTTCTAATCAACCAATCACTTCCTGCAATGTTTCTTCATATGGCCAATCTTACCATAGTAATGGCCTGTGATAGACTTCTTGGAGCTATCCTTCGATTTGCTTTGTCCTTTCTATTGAGTGGACTTGCCTTTGCCATTGTCTTTGGTAGTAAACATTTGTTCAATAATGGGAGTGTCACTACTACTCCCAAACTACTTCTTCCACCTATCCTGTTGCAACAGCTTGTTGCACAAGCTCATCAAACTTTAGTTCACATTTGGTGGAGGTAATGTTGAGAATTTCAATGAAGTGCTAGTAGGATCATGATAAGCTTTTCAACATGATCACCACCATATCCTCCTCTTCCATCTTGTGACCAATGGCCTCTAGTTGATCGCAAATGTCTTTGATCTTCATGAGATGATCCATGAACAACATATTTTTAAGGAAGAAAGCCCTACCCTTGTCTGAGGTTTCATGAAGATCCTTCAAGTGTTTCCAAATCTCCCCAGCAGTCTTACCAAATGGTATTTCTGATAGCATCTCATCAGTGACAAATTTGAGAAGCATAACAGCCACTCGATTACCATCATCATATTTGTCCTGGTCCTTTCCCATAGTGGTGGGACAAGTTTCTGTACCCAAAACAATTGAATCTAGACTCCACAACTCGAAAATAGTGAGCATCATTTGCTTCCAAGTGTTGTAGTTTTTACCATTGAACCTCTAGCTACTTTCCAACATGATGTTGGACAAAGACGCCATCCCTCCCGTTTTCAAAAACCACGAAAAAACGAGGTAAGAGTCTAAGCGGAAAAATTCTGATTTTTCAATCAAACCCTAGGTGACCAGCTTGTTGGAAATGTTGTCATTGATGTCAAAGGCATTGGATGAGATTGTTAGAAGAATAGTCATTGATGTCAAGACTTGGCTTAACCAGATCACTAAAGATGGATAATTCATTGTTGAGCTCAATAGAGTAAAATTCCACATCGAAATTATTAAAGATAAATTTGCAAGTCAAAATGAAGAATCAGATTATTGAAGAAGTCTAACTTGCAGTTGATCACAGACTAAACTCAATGCCCAATTCAAAACTAAGTATCATCCATAGATAGAAGTTGATATGAAGCAATCAGCTACGATGAAGATACTATGAACATCATCTACAGATGGAAGTCAATATGAAGTAATGATTGTGATTGTTTCATCACAATTATTTTGAAATGATTTGTAAAGATTTGTTGACAAAAAATGACATCTCTCTCAAGCTAGACAATCAGATGGTCAACTTGCAAATCGAAACATTCAGATTATAATAGTCTTCAGATTATAATATTTGATATGGAAAATCGAAATGAGACATTCTTCATATTTGAAGTCCAGATATGAAAAAGTCAATTATGATACTCAAACGCATGAAGAGATCGACCACATGAAAAGAACGAACATATTATAATATTTGCCTCACAAATATTATAGCAAATGTGTAATCTGTAGTAAAAAGAATACTTGTCTCATTCATATGAAGAGTAAAGAAGATGTGTATGGAGAATAAAATAAAAGCCACGTGAAAATCTGGAGTAAAACAAAACCACGATCTGAGTGTAAAAAGAAAGATGCGTATGCAGAGCAAAAGAGACGCATATGGAAGATAAAATAAAAGCCATGTTTCTTTTTAGACACAAACTACGCATAAAGCATCAGGGGCTTAACATAGAAGTCACTTAATATAAAAGTCGTGTTTATCCTCATGCTATGCAGCTACACATCAATTAAAGAGAATCTGCTAGACGTCTTAATTAAAATTAAATACATCAAAATCGCTGCCCAACAAATATGAATAAAGAGACATCTTTATTTTTAAGAGGTGCTTTACAAACACAAGACGTCTTAACTAAAAGCAATGATTAAGTGAAAAGTAATCGAAGGAAGACCCTTGAAGAGGCGCATTTCAATCAACATGTCACTTAAAAGGTCGGGTCTTGTTGAAATGTGGCATTGGCTGGAGGTTGAATTGATGTATGTCTATTATCTCACATTTAATTAACAGTAATAAAGAGAAGACAAAATAAGACAATTGTTTTGAAGGGGAAGATCAAAAGATACAATTTTCAGATGTGATCTTCCATGAAAAGGTGTGAGACCATTGAATAATATGCATATGTGATATCCAAATCAAAATTGATGTGTGGTTGTGTAAGTGAGAAGTCTAAATCTGAAGTCCCATCTTCTTGTGTGGGTTAAGTGAGATCATTCATCACCAAGGCAGATTGGAGGATTGGGATAGTGCAGGTCAGATTGAAGGCATCATCTTGCAACCATCAAGTCAAGGTTGGTACCTTGCATTAGGAGTTGGTGTTCCTTGTGGGTTGGTGCCTACTAAATAGTTAAAGAGGTTTGGGTGTCCCTTGTAGGTTGTAGCCTACTAAATCATCTCACTTGTAAATCAAGTAGGTTGGTGCCTATTTCCATTTGAAAAAAAAAAAAAATTATTATTTCAATAAAGTTGTATCAACTTGTGTAAATTGGTTCATATCATTAAGTCGATGTTGATGAAAGTTTAAGTTTGTGTAGAAAGTTTAAAAAAAAGAAAGTTGGTATAGATTTAAAAACCCACAATCAATTGTCCCGAATCCCACGATTTAAAAAAAAAAATCATCAAAAAATAGAGGCTCAAAAACCCACAATTTTGTCCAAAAATCGAAAAAAAAAACACAAAAGTTGAAATGCCCAAGTCTAAAACCCTAGGTGCTATTGTCACATTTTTTCAGAGAAAAACATGAAAACCCTAGCAAGAGTCACGATTTTCTAAAAATCGTCAAAAAAATTTGGATTCAAATATTACTCGCGTCTTGGCAAAAATCTAACAGAAAACCCTAGCCGAAATCAATCTTCAAAAATACGTAGAAAAAACCAAAAACACAAAAAAATCATGTGCCCTCGATATTCAACAAAAATGACATCCAAATTAGTCACGATTTCTCTTCAGCACCACAACAAACCCATCAAAGAACAAACGTGATTTAGCCCGCGTGAACAAAACCAAAGCAAATCATGAAACAAAGACTAAAAGCATGTGAGTTGTAGGCGCAATCACAAAAATCCCACCCAAAACGAGCGCAGAAGCCCACCTTAGAACAGGTCGACACCCCCAAACACGAGTTGTAGAAACGATACCCAAAAATCCAAAAAAAAAAAAAAAAACACACAGAATAAACAGATGGAAGCACAATTTTAACAAACTTAAAAATCCAGGATCTCTAATGAAAAAGGATCCATGATTTTTCAAAAGAACCCACAAATTTTAGCGCATAAACTCACATGATTCTGTTGAAAACCTCCAAGATTTTTTAACCACAAATACACTCATGATTTGACCAAAAAACCCTTGATTTCTTTCTTAAAAAATGAGCAAAAACAAGCCACAAATTTTGTCACAAAAACTCTTCAAAAACTCTTGAATCCTCAGACAACAATCCTTGTGATTTTTAACAATTGAGAAAACAAACGATTTTTAATAAAAATAGAGCAAACACTTCTAAAAAAATTTCCAAAAATTTCTTACCAAAAAACCATGAATTTTATTGCAAAAATGAGCCTAAGCTCTAATACCATGAAATGGAAATTAATTGATTATCGTTATTAAACAAAGGAGACGAATACTCCTTAAATAATATTTTACAAGACGATGTTTCTAAAAAGAAACAACCATGAACTAAAGCAAAAACAAAAAGTTGGTAAAAACTAACTAGAAGCAATCTAAGTTAACTGAAAGTAAACTAACAATTAAGATGACCATTAAATATTACAATAATACTTTAATAATTTAATCAATCAAATCTTGACAAATTTAGACATGAAACAAGAAATGATAAACAAAGAAAAGAAAATTAGGTTGTTTATTGTTACATACCTTTTCTTCATCTCGTTTACGTTCCTTTTCCTTAACCTTTTCCTGAAGGTGTGCGATGTACTCATCGAATATCTCTCGACGGAAGCTTTCATCACTAATTGCCCTGAATATTCAGATCCAAAACATATTTATAACTAATAATAGTGAAAGGAACATAATAATTGCCTTTTATAACTTAATAGTGGCTCTTTTACCTGTACTCTTGGGCATCTTCGAGCAAAGGTATGCAATCCTCCCATTTTGAGGAAGCAACGATTTCCTGAAATGAAAAAACAATATAATCAATCCATCAAGAAGTAGATAGAAATTCAGTCATAATAAGGAATTTTAATCTATAGCACAATATGAAAATGTACTCCAGATGTAAGAAAAGTAAAGTAAAAAGTGAATTAATTGGAAAGAATTTTTTCCAAAAGTAAGAATTTAAACCTTCACAGAATAAAGCAAATCCATGAAATCATCCGCTAGCCTTTGCCTCTTTTTTGCTTCTTTCTCTTCCTTTTCCCTTGTTCGTTCAAGCACTTCTTCAAACACAAGCTGCAAGGAAAAGACAAGATGACAATAAGACCAAAAAAATCATATATCCCAAAAAACCTTGCATTACTTTCGACATTTGCATTTCACTGAGTATTATTAAATATTAAATGTAATATCAATGGTCATCTTAGCATTATTTAAGTCTTTTCTTAGCTTTAGTTTGTTTCAGTTAACTGTTTTTCTATCTTTCAGTCACGTTTAGTTAACTCTTTCAGTTACGTTTAGTTAACTCTTTCAGTTAACTAAATCTTCTCCCTAATTTGTAGGGTTTGTAAAGTCTATAAGAGCAAGGCTCTTGTTTAATAAAATCTATCTGATTATTTATCAAATCATCATGGTATCAAAGCGTGTTATGGGGTTTTATAAGATTTGGCGAATTTTTTAAAAAAAAAATTTGAAGCTCTCTCTTGGAATTTTTTCCATAAAATTTTAATCATTTTTTTTTACAAAAAAAAGGGTCTTTGCATTTCGATGATTTTGTGGAACTTTTGAGGAAGAATTTTCGAGGCGACTCTGTGAAGGGTTTGTATGTAAAAATCAAGTTTTTTTTTTTTTTTTGAGTCGAAAAACGTGGGTTTGAAGGGCATCGTTTTTCCAGATCCTGTGTTTTTTCTCTTGTTTGGTCGCGATTTCAGTTTTTCCTTCCGGGCGCAAGTTTTTTAAAGGTTTATGTTCGCGTTTTTTTTGCTCCTATTCGCGCACGATTTCTGTTTCTTTTTGGGCGCGATTTCTGGTTTTTTTGGTCGCGTTTTCACTTTCTTGGCGGCATATGTCTATCTGGGAAGCATCTTTAGATTTCTCCCAGCGTTTTTCAAACGTGTTTTTGATTTGAAGGGTCTTCTTCCTGCGCGTTTTTGTTTTTGGCCACGTATTTTTCCTTGTTGGTTTACTTGCACAACTCTGATTTCTAGTGTTATTTTTTGGACGTGATACTGGAAATCACATTTTTCATTTCGGCTAGGGTTTTTGGTGCCCTCACCCAATATTCTGCTTTCCTTGGACAAGTTTTGCTAATCGATATTTAATGGTTTTTTTTTTTCCCTAAAAAAAATCAATGGGTTTTTTAATATCTTTTTTCCTAAAAGAAATTCAATGGGTTTTTTCAATTTTTGCCCAATAAAAAAGGAGTATTTTGGGTTACAAGTTTTCTCAAAAGTCAGTGATGGGTTTTCCTAAATTTTGCCTTCAAAAAATTAGTGAGGGTTTTTAATAATTTTTCCTCAAAAATTCTAAAAGGTTTATTAATATTTTTTTCTTTAAAAAAAAAAAGGAATGGTTTTACCTTTTTTCCTTAAAAATGATGTTTTGTACGGTCTTCTATAATTCACAAAGTTGCGTGGGATTCCTTTGTGGGTTTTTACTGTTTTTTCCGAAAAAAACAATGCTTTGTAAACTTCAATTTCAAGGTTTTGCGATTTTGTCCTCAAAAATCGTGGTTTCTTGCAGTCTATTCTAGAGTGTTGTGCTCATCTACAAAATTTTGGAGGGTTTGCCGATTTTTTCCTCAAAATCGTGGTTTCAGTTTGTGCAATTGTTTTGGGTGTCTCTAGCTACAGGGAGGGACAACTTTGTTACCCAACATCAGGTTGGATGTTTTGTGATCAGTTTTGGTCTTTTCGAGAATTTCTGTAGTTTCTGGGAGGGTTGGTGGCAGACTCATCTCAATTGACAAAGTCAATGGCAAGCTCTTGTCGTCAAATTTAGGGGGCTTCTTGGTGTAGTTGTACGATGACCATTAAGAGAGGGTATTAAATATTAAATGTAATATTAATGGTCATCTTAGCATTATTTAAGTCTTTAGTTAGCATTAGTTTGTTTTAGTTAACTATTTGTCTATCTTTTAGTCACGTTTAGTTAACTCTTTCAGTTACGTTTAGTTAACTCTTTCAATTAACTAAATCTTCTCCCTAATTTGTAGGGTTTATAAAGTCTATAAGAGCAAGGCTCTTCTTTAATAATATCTATCTGATTATTTATCAAATCATCAAGTTTAACCTAGCAAAAATTCACTATCTACAAATGAGAGCAGAATGTTGTGGATTTGCAATAGTGATTCACTTTCAGTAAGTGCTTGCCAACACAAATCAGTCACAACCTAATACAGCTGATACAATGATCTAATCAATTAGGAATCAGAGTTATATGGCACGAAAGGATAAAATCCATGTTTGTATAATTAGAATCCGATATGAGTATAACAATATATGACACTGGATAACATCAATGTGACATTGTTCAAATTAAAATCCCAAATACTTATCTTGCAAAGATTTCTGTAGCTAAGACCAAAAATCTAGATATGGAACTAGAACAAACCTTAAGATTTGTTTCAGATGCAGCAGCCAAATCATATACTTCACCAATGGAGGCTTTGAACTTGTCAAGAGTCCATGCTGATGTTACTGTGAACTGCAATCATCACATCAAAGGGATTACAATATATCTCACATTCCATAGAAAATCTCAAAGCACAAAAGACACACCTTTCCTGCCTTCAAAGCATCTTTTATGTTTGCTTTGTCCTCCTGGTACTGCCAAACATACATCAGATTCAAAGTCAGCATCAAAGGTATGAAACATACATTGCATTGAGTAACAATGATTCACAAACCTGATAGAAAAAGTGCAATTAACTTCTGCAATAAAATCATTGAGCAATTTCTAACTTCCATACCTGCTTTTCCATCTCTTCTGCAACATCTTCAAACAAATCCTTGGGTGTTGAACCAGATGTGTTTGAAGCCACAGCTAGATAAGCAGGATGGTCCTTGACCTACAATAAAACATATCAAAGGTCTTACATAAAAGCAAATAATCTCAGAATGAACATGAATAAAACTCCACTGGGAGTAATGTTAGAACAAAACATTAAAATTTTATAGAAGTATTCAAAATAAAATTCAAACATTTAATACCTTGGCACAGTAATCACGCCAGTGTGTCTTTGCTGTAAGCAGCCCAGTGGCCTTATGATCCTCCATTAATCTTCGAAATTCATCCCGATTTTTACGTTCCTTTCGGCGCAATTGTTCCTGCATTTAAAAATATTCAAGTCATTCAAATGTGCAAAAATAAGACAATAAAAACTATGGAAGCACAACTACTCTCATTCTAGACACCTTTTGAATCTTTCTTTCTTCTTCTTCTTCCTTCTCCAAATCACGTATATACTCCTGCCATAACAAAAACCCATATTAATGGCTAAGATAACAAAACAAAATGACTAGAAAAATGAAGAACATGGAATTCAATGTCACCTGAAAAATCTCCAACCGATCTATTTTATCCAGTCTTGAGCATCTCTCATCATCCTCCAGCCTATCTTGAACTTTTCTCCATTGAGTATTCGCCTAAAAATTAAACATCAAACCATCAATCATTCTAATCAATTTTATAATGTAACAGCATTATAAAACATTTTGAGACAAAATTTAAGGTGTTCACCTTTATGAAATCACAAGACTCCAAAAAGGCTCTATACTCAACAATATTCCTTTTTCGCTCTTCTCGTGCCTTCTCCCGTTCCTGGATTCCTCACAAAATGTTATCTTTTATAATAATGGAACCATATATGCATAAAATATCTCCATAGAGAGGCCATATCATAATAAAAGAGTAGTCAACAATTGTACTATCATACTGTGGTTCAGTTTTTTTAATTTTGTACATTACAGACCTTCAACAAAGTAATAGAGCTCTTCTATACTGACAAGTAAATCAAGGAAAAAAATACAACAAAAAAGGAACAAGAAACAGCCTTCATATGTAGGAGCTAAAAGAGCCTGTTCTTTTCAAAAATAGTATCCAGCTTTCTGCATATCTAACATTTCAATTGCATACCTCTGGCCAGATCTAATGGCATTCTCATTAAAGGTCAAATTTTAAAATCTACTTAATACTTATGCCACTTACCATGTTTTAACTTTTCACTTTTAGTCAGAAGAAACTAGCTACTGCTGGGAATCCTAGAGAACATATTTTGGCCTATAATTTCTTTAGCTAACTGAGCTGTGTCTAACCCAAAATTTAACTGTCTCACTTCCTGTACTCAGGCACTATCATGAATAACTTTGACATGAGATAATTGAAGGTGTAAACCAAATGGTGGGCCTATTTCACTCCTAAGCTTTGCCACAGTTTCAAAACCAAAGGAGGCACAACTTTGAAACTATATATTTACACAGATAACACAAGAGGTCTCATACAAAATCAGGCAAGCCAAGTGCCACTGTTTGCCCCTTCAACCCTTCAATCATCTTCACAGGCACAAACATCCAAATGCTAGGAATTGGCATCTATGCTACTTCAATATGTTATCTGTCCAAAATGAAAATATCAATCTAAAATGTCCATGACACTTTGAAAATAGAATGTAGTGCATTGAGTTTGACCACAGCCTGCTGCCTCTAACCAAATTACACAGATAACACAAGAGGTCTCATACAAAATCAGGCAAGCCAAGTGCCAGAGTTTACCCCTTCCACCCTTCAAATCATCTTTACAGGCATAAACATCCAAATGCTATGAATCGGCATCTATGCTACTTCAATATGTTATCTGCCCAAAATGAAAATATCAATCTAAAATGTCCATGACACTTTGAAAATAGAATTTAGTGCATTGAGTTTGACCACAGCCCACTGCCTCTAACCAAATTATTAATAATGCCACGTGAACAAGTAAATAGCCAAGACCAATGTTCAATAACACTAAGGTAAGAAAATCTGAAAAATGAATTCTCTGACTGCATCTGCAGACATTATACTTCCAACTCAATTTTATTTGGAAACAGGTGCAAGATGTTGACAGCTAAAGATAGACATCTTATAAACAAGGCTAATTTGGTTCAATGGAAACATACATCCTACGGGTTCTATAACATACCTTTAGAACATGAGAAACACTCAATAATACAAAGACATTTCATCATACAAATTTAAAGCAGGCCACACCTTTCTTTCCAACTCAAGTAGATAGCCCTCAAAGAGCTCTTCTCTATCTCTTCCTCGGTCAACCGCATGAAACCTTGCATCACTCTCAAATAGAGTGACAGCCTTACTGCTCATTGCAAGTTAAAAGCATTAGTTAAATTGACGACCAACTATGCCACAACTACTGTAAACTCCAAACATAAAAGTTTACCAAAACATATTGGAACATTAAACGGATGAACCAACCTCCATCGCATTGCTGATGTGAGTTCCTTACTCTCCTGAAAAAATAATGCAGATATCAAGACAATATTCAATGGAAGTTTCAACTTTTTGTTGAATTTTTAGTGATTCAGTTCTCAAAATCAATATTTAGGACAGTTGTTTTATGAAAAATATAGTAAAAATGTTACCTCCAACATAATGATAAAATCTTCCCGAGCTCTTTTCTGCCTTATACGTCGTTCTTCAGCCTCATGCTTCTTACGCTGGGCTAAATACTAAAACATTG
>VDFB02036266.1:0-16722 GCA_007258455.2 Sequoia sempervirens
GACAAAAATCTCAATGCAATAGATATTTCCACCACAACTCACTCACGCACTTGTAGACATACTTGAATGATAGAGTACACCTTCAACTCACTACCTCCAAAAACTCAGCAATTAGATTTTGCACTTATCTACTCAAACTTGTATCACATACACACTTTTTTGCATCTGCCTTTCATCTATCTTGCTTGAATTCATCATATATTTCACAAAAATTTATACCATCTTCAACTTTAAAACTCATCCAAAGTTTTCCATACACCATTTGCATTTACAAATTCAAATTAGGTCAGCACCAAAACATTCTATAGTGGAATTAGAATGAGGGAAACCCAAAAACACATCTAATGAGGACCTAAATAAGTTGCAACACACTTCAACATGCTTCCATAAACTCCGTAAGTAGTGTTAAACACAAGGTTGGCCAAAACCAATGTAAAACACATAAATTAATTAAGCACACACAGCCTTAGCATGATCCAATCTTTCCAGATAACAAAATTAGCTTGAACACAACCTCAACAACTTATCTTGAGAACCACAAGTTATAAGACTCGAACAAGAATAAATCTAGAGCAATAACATTTCTCCCGAACCTTAGCCAGATACATAGAAAAACACAGTTCACAACTAGTTTTCACATAACTCGCATTGTATAATGATCCAAAAACCTAAAATATGGATATATAGCAACTTTCAAGAACCAGGAACAATACCTTAGATCCTTACTAGCATAGTAGCAAATCTCATAGCAAAACCCAGAGCAAACACTGAACACCTGCAACCTTTCTTTATTACAATTTTCTCAATATCCTCGACATATACAGTCAATAACCATCATTCATGACATCAATGACAACATCAACTAGTTGGAAATCAGTTAACCAATTGACATCAATGACAACACCTTCATACTTGCAACAATCTCCCCCTTTGTCATTGATGGCAACACATAATGTGAAAAACCATCAAAGACAACATAACAGCTCTGAACACATTTTCCATGATTTTACTTTCTCCCCCTTAGTAGATAAAAATTTTCACATGATACTTTCTCCCCCTTTGACATCAATGGCAAAGGAAAAAGATGTTTTACATTGATTTATCCTTTGACATTAAGAACAAAATACTCTTTCAATGACAACACATGAAACTACCTACTCCCCTTGAGAGGTATCCACCAAACATTAGTCTAGAAGAAAGATATATTCATAGACCCACTAGATTGATGCATCTCCATATGCATCTAGTTCAAAAAGGGAGGGGCAATAACCCCTAACTTCTCTTAGAGATACTCAAAAGTATCTTTAGGAAGAGCCTTAGAAAATATGTTAGCAACCTGATCCTTCATAGGTACAAACTCAAGCTTTACTTCATTTTCCACAACCTTTTCTCTCAAAAAGTGATACCTTATTTATATATGTTTTTTCCTTGAGTGCATCACTAGATTCTTTGAAATGTTAATTGCACTTGTATTATCGCAGATGATAGAAATGGGATCATCATACATTACTCTGATATCTTTCAATGTCTATCTCATCCATAAAAATTGTGTACAACAAGATGTTGCAACAATATACTCAGCCTCTATAGTGGATAAGGAAATTGAATCTTGCTTTTTACTCAACCATGACACCAATCTGCAACCAAGAAATAATGCACCGCCACTTTTACTTTTTCTATCATCAACACAACCTGCCCAATCTGCATCTGTATATGAACTTAGTGTAAAATTAGTATCCCTAGGATACCACAAGCCATAATCTAGAGTGTCATTCAAATATTTGAATATCCTCTTAACAATAGCAACATGTGTTTCTCTAGGATCTTTTTGAAATCTAGCCACAAGACAAACTGTATGCATCATATCTAGTCTAGTAGCAATTAAATACAACAATCCTCCAATCATAGATCTGTATTTGCTCTAATTGGCCTTAGGTGAATCATCATCTTTACTCAATTTGTAGCTAGTCACCATAAGAGTGCATACTAGTTTAGAACCATCCATCCCAAACTTCTTCAACATTTCTCTTATATACTTTAACTGTGAAAAAAAAATCCCTTTCTCTGTTTGACAGATTTGCAGCCCAAGAAATAAATTCATCTCACCAAACATAGACATCTCGAATTCTTTTTGCATCTCTTTAGCAAACATCTTGCACATTGTTTCATTTCCTCCAAAAATAATATCATCAACATACAGAACCACTATCAATATTTTTTCATTTTCAATTTTGAAGTACAAATTATTGTCTTTCATACCTTTATTGAAACTTGATGAATCAAATATCTATCTAACCTTGCATACCAAGCTCTAGGATCTTGCTTCAATCCATATAAGGCCTTATTTAATCTGCAAAGCATATTGGATTGATCTGAAAATTGAAATCCTTCCAGTTGTTCCATGTAGACTTCTAACTCTAATTAACCATTCAGAAATGCAAACTTAACATCCATCTAATAGAAATTTAAATCTTTATGAGTAGAAAATGCTAAAAAAAATTGATAGCTTCCATCCTTGCCACTGGAGCAAAGGTCTCCTAAAAATGTATACCTTCTACTTGTGAGTAACCCGTAGACACAAGCCTTGCTTTATTTCTAACCACTTCTCCATTCTCATTCAACATGTTTTTGAATACCCATTTTGATCCAATTATGCTTTTATTTGTCGGTCTAGGGACCAATTCCCAAGTTTGATTCTTCTCAATCTGCATAAGTTCTTATTCCATAGCTTTCATCCAATTCTCATCATTACGTGCTTCTCTCATCCTCAAATACAAGATTATATCCTTTACTACACATTTTTCCCAACACTTAAAATATTATGCCTTAAACCCTTAACATAGTAGACATCATCAGTGTTATGCTTGCCATCAAAACTTATTGAACCTATTCCACAAATCTTAGCACCAGTATCATCTCCAAATTTAACTAAGCCTCCATCATATTTTTCAAGTTTAACAAACTTACTCTTATCACTAATCATGTGTTGTGAATAGCCACTGTCGACAACCAGGTAGTTCTTTTCTTGTTTAGCATGAAGGCCAAATATCACAATATCTTCATCTTTCTCTAGAGGACTTTGCTTTGCTTTTCTTTCAGTATTAGCAGGAGTAGATTCATCTTTTATAGCCAATAACAAGCATTCATTATCATCAAAATCTCCATAATCAAACTCTTCATCAGAAATAAGTTAGCATCTTCATTTACATAATATTCTCTCTTAATCACCTTCCCTTTGTTTTCTTTGCGTAATCTATGTTTATTCTTCTTAGCTCTTTTTGAACATCTAGAAGCATAGTGACCAATTCCTCCACAACTAAAGCATTTAAAAGGTAACTTACCTTCATACTTACTAGAGCCCTTTTTTATTCTTCTTACAAAGTTAGCTTATACATCATCAAATTTTTCTTCATCCAAATCTTCAACTCTTGTAGCCCTAAAATTAGTTTATATCTTTGATCTATTTCTCAAGCTAGGCTTTCTCATTTCATAAGATGTTAGAGTACCCAACAACTTATCTTTAGTATATGTCTTATAATCTATATATTCCTCAATAGCATATACCTTTTCACTATACACATTAGGGAAAGTTTTGAGAATCTTCTTCATAATCCTAGATTCATCCATTGAGAGGGGGGGTGAATCAGTTGTAACAAATTTTAACCTTTAAGAACTTCCACCAGAGATTAGATCAATTATCATTCACAAATCCTTTACTCTTCTAATTTAATCATTAAGTGCAAAACCAGAAACTGGAAAACATTACACACATAGTAACACCATATTTATGTAGAAAAACCAATAAGGGAAAAACCACAGTGAGAATTAGATCACAATATAGAGAATATCAAAACCGAATACAAAGGCTCACTGCCAAAATAGGAATTATTGTCCAAATCAGGACTCACTGTCCAACAAGGGTTAATCACCTAGAGAGCTCACTTCCACAGAATTACAAAGAAGATAGAAGATATTTATTACAGAGAGAAAACAATCTCAATGCAATAGAGATTTCCATCACAATTCACTCACACACTTCTAAACATGCTTGAATGATAGAGTACACCTTCAACTCACTGCCTTCAAAAACTCAACAATTAGATTTCACACTGATCTACTCAAACATGCATCACATACACACTGTTTCGCATCTATCTTGCTTTCATTCATCATATCTTTCACAAACATTTATATCATCTTCAACATTGAAACTCATCCAAAGTCCTCCATACAACATTTACATTTACAAATTCAAATTAGGTCGGTTCCAAAACACTCTATGGTGGAACTAGAATGAGGGCAGCCCAAAAACACATCTAATGAGGACCTAAATAAGTTCCAACATGCTTCCATAAAATTCATAAGTAGTGTTAGACACAAGGTCATACAAAACCAATGTAAAACACATAAATCAATTAAGCACACACAGCCTTAGCATGATCCAATCTTTACAAATCAGAAAATTAACTTGAACACGACCTCAACAACTTATCCTAATAACCACAAGTCATAAGACTCGAACAAGAAGAAATCTAGAGCAACAAAATTTCTCCTGGACCTCAGCAAGATACACAGAAAAGCACAGTTCACAACTAGTGAACATAACTCGCATTGTACAATGATCTAGAAACCCAAAATCTGGATATAGTAACTTCCAACAACCAGGAACAATACGTAATATCCTTACTAGTATAGAAGCAAAACTCAGAGAAAACACTAAACACCTGGAGCCTTTATTTATTACAATTTTCTCAATATCCTCAAAATATATAGTCAATAACCATCATTCATGACATCAATGACAACAACAACCAATTGGAAACTAGTTAACCAATTGACATCAATGAAAACACCTCCATACTTGCAACAATATGCTCCCATTGGGAACCCTTCTTTCCTCACATGAACCTTGACTTCATCTCCAACCTGAAATTCCTTATATCTTTTCTTTTGATCTGCTTTAGCCTTTTACTAAGAATTTATCTTAAGGATATGATTTCTTACCTCTTCATCTAAGCTCTTCAGGTGTTCTTCAAAATATTTAGCCTCAACACTACATTTATCTCCTTTATCAATATTTCTTAACTTAGAAGCATTTATTGGACTACACCTATATACAATCTGGAATGGGGATTTACCAGTACTCCTATTGACAAAATTATTATATGTAAACTTCACCTTTGGAGAAAACAAATCCCATCCCTTGGGCTTACCTCCTACTAAGCATCTCAACAGGTTACCCAAACTCATATTTACCACCTTTGTCTACCCATCAATTTTTGGATGGTGGGTAAAACTAAACTTCAAATCAGTGTTCAATTTCTTCCACAATGTTCTCCAGAAATACCCAAAAAAATTAGTATCTTGATCTTAAACTATACTCTTTGGTAGACCACGTAGTCTAACCACTTCTCTGAAAAATAACTCTACAATGAAAACAACATCATTGGTATCATGACACAAAATGAAATGTGCCATCTTTGAATGTATGTCCACCACCACAAATAGAGTCGTGTCCTCTCCATGTTCTTGGTAAACCAAGAAAGAAGTCTAAACTAATATCTTCATATGGCCTCTCTAGTATAGGCAATGGTATATACAACCCAATATTCTTCAAATTACCCCTTTATCCATCTAACATACTCTACATCTTTGCACAAAATTCTTCACATCTTGGTGCAATTATGGCTAATAATAATTCTCCATTACAAGAGCAATGGTCTTATCCTGACCAAAGTGTCCTACCAATCCTCCACTATGCTTCTCCTTAATCAAGTTCTCTCTCTTGGAATTCACATCTAGCTTCCTCTAAACAACATACCATCTCAGATTATGAAATCCAACCATCTTGTCCTATCCAAAGAGATAGGTTCTAAACAAGCCTTCCAGGCCTCTGTAAAGTTTGGATCTTCAGGATACAAACTCTTGAGTCCATTGAACCCAACAACCTCTATCTTCATTTCTATCAAAAAAAAATTCCTTTTGCTTAAGGATTTGTAATTCTATTGGACTCCCCACTTCTTTGTTTCAAAAAAAATTGTAACTTTGCAAAACTCAGCCCATTTTAAGTTCCTTTGGTTCAACTTCCCTTGACTACTAAGGTACTATATAAGGCTTGATGATCAATATTAAATTCTTTTGGAAATAAGTAGTGCCTCCATTTCTTTAAAGCTTGAACTATTGCCTAAAACTCATGATCATAGAAAAAATATTTTCTCTTTGCATCATTCAATTTCTCACTAAAATAGGCAACATGCTTACCTTCTTTACTCAAAACAACTCCTATGGCACTACCACTAGCATCACAATCTACCTAAAACACCTTTGAAATCTACAATTTCCAAAACAATTTGCTCTCTAACTTTCTTATTTAACAAATAAAAACTCTTAGCTTCTCCTATAGTCCATTGAAACTCTTTTCTATCCCCTATCATTGCCTTTGTTAGGGGTGCATATATACTACTAAAATAATAAATTTTCTATAAAAACTTGTTAGACCATCAAATAATCTTACCTCTATTACAATCCTTGGTGTAGGCCACTCAACAATATCCTTTACTTTCTCTAGGTCCATCTTAAGACCCTCAGCTGAGACTACAAATCCTAGATATATCAACTCATTCTTTACAAAACTGCATTTCTTGAGGTTAATCAACAATTTATCTTCCCTCATATTTTCAAAAACTCTACGAATATGTAGCAAGTTCTCCTCCAATGTCTTACTAAAAATTAAAATGTCATCCAAGTAAACAATGACAAATTTACCCAAAAATTATATTAATACATCATTCATGAGTTGCATGAATGTGATCAGTGCATTGGTTAGTCCAAATGGCACGACTAACCACTCATACAATCCCTCCTTGGTTTTGAAGGTTGTCTTCCATTCATCTCCCTCTTTGATCTATATATGATGGTATTTTCTCTTCAATTTAATCTTTGTGAAGTACTCAGATCCACTCAAGCAATCCATAATGTCATCCATCCTCGGTAAGGGAAAATTGTACCTAATTATAATCCTGTTAATGGGTAGAGAGTTTGTACACATTCTCCATTCTCCATCCTTCTTTGGTGATAATACTATAGGTACTACACATGGACTCAGGATTTCTTGGATCAACCCTTTCCTCATCGACTCATGGACCTATTTATTTAGTTCCTCATTCTCTGCAAGAGTCATTCTATGGGCTGCCTTATTTGTGATTCAGGGGCATCCATTTTGATGCATTTGTTGTCATTTTGTAAAGTTTTTTAATTTGTTCTCAAACCTTGGTTTTGAGTTGATTTGTGTTCTTTTGAGAAAATAAGGTCATTTTGGACCATTTGGGATCATGTGAGTAACTTCTAATTGGTTAGCTGGAAAATTGTAAAAAGTTGTTAATGTTGTCAACACAAAAAGTGCATACAACTTTGCAACATTGGGTTTTGGGAGATAGAAATCAGTTTTTAGTAGTTAGTGTGGATGTAAATTGAGGGAAGAGACATTTTATCATGCCAAGTAGATGGGGAAAGGGATGGAATGAAAAAAACATCATTTTTTCAACATTTCCTGGTTGTTTTTTGTATTTAGCAGACTAAAATCCAACTTGTATGACCTTGTACAGATTGGTATAGACCTGCAATTGATTGGAAAAGTGGAAAAATATCTTACTCTTTCAAATGCAATTGGTTTCACAAATTTTCACTGTGTTTTGATCAAGTTATAACCATTTTAGTGTTAATAGTTCCAAACCCTAGTCAAGGTTTCCAGCAAGAAAAATAAATTCATGGACAGAGTTTCCACCAAGGAAAATTAATGAAATTTGGTGGAAAGCTCTATACCATTACTTCCCACACCTCTAAAAATGAGGGCTCATAATATTCTCTTTTTAATGAGGTATCTAGGGCTGTGTGTTCATTTTTGCAGGAAAATAGTCATGAAACCCTAGTTGCTTGAGGGTTTAACAAAACCTGTTTATTATTTTACCATGATTGGTTGGAAAATCAAAAAAGTGTATATTGTAAGGGTATTGAACAATCCAATATCTCTTGTATCATGTTGATTTCCTTATTGAATTTCCATTAGGCTATAGGAGCAGTGTGGCTAAGATGAACTTGGATGCACCTAGTCATTGTTTGTGATGAATCATTATATGAAATGTTTCAAGTGAGTCAAGTTTAATTCCTTCCTCTGCATCATTATTGGTATCAGAGACAATAAAGACACCAAAGGTAATCAAGTAAGTTGAGAAAAACAAAGATTCCTCCAAGAATGAATGTAGTTGAAAGAGCAGCAGAAAGGATAGCAACCCAATTAGGGGAAACCCTTGCCAAAGAGATGAGGGAGATGAGAGTTAGTCTTGATGCAAGAATTACAACAGTAGAGGCTAATCAAAGAAGAAGAGTGGTTACAGGAGATTTTAGTGACCAAGAAGAAGGAATGGATTAAAATAATCCACCAAAAGAAGAACCCCAGGAAGAGAGATATTGATGAGATAAGGATGGAAAGATTGCTTAGGGAAATCAAGGGTGAAGGTTCCAAGGTGAAGATGGAACTTCCAGTGTATGTAGGTAGTTTGAACAATGAGGAACTTCTTGATTGGATAGGAGATTTGGACATATAATTTGAATTTGAGGAGGTAATTGAAGAGCAATAGGTGAAGTTGTCCATAACCAAGTTGAAAGGCCATGCATCCCTATGGTGGGATTATGTGCAAGAAGAAAGAAGGAGAAAAGGAAAATCCTACATCACTTCTTGGGATGATGGTTTCCAAGTTGAAAGGAAAATTTCTACCTAGTGACTACACCACTCAATTGTATAGGAAACTACAAAACTTGAAACAAAAAGACATGGATGTAAAGGAGTACACAGAAGAATTTTACAAACTGAGTAATAGATCAGTCCATATGGAGGATGATTTTGATAAGGTTGCAAGATACCTTAATGGGATTAAATATAGCCTACAAGATGAATTGAGTCGTATTACAAGCCCTAGGACACTAGAAGAATGCTACCAACTAGCCATGAAGGCTGAAGAGAAGTTGAAAAGAAGACAAGAGAAACAAAATAGAGGGAAGCGAAGGAATTATAGAGGAAGAGGATCATTTTCTAGTAGAGGATAGTCACAAATGTCTCAAGATGAGACAAACAATTCTCAATAACAAACATAAAATTCAAGAGGAAGTTTTAGAGGAAGAAGATTTAACTTTAGCGGTAGGTTTGGACATAGATGAGGATCCAACAGCTTCACGGGAAAATACTACAAATGTAACAATTTTGTAGGTCATCAAACTTGGGAGTGCCCAGAAGAACAATCAACTACTTCTTTTAGGAGTGAAAGAAGGAATCAAATTGCTTAAGGTGGAGTTGTTGAAAGTGTTAACTCTTCACCACAAACTGAGGAACCAAAAGTTGGAGAATCATTTTTTATGAGCAGAACATTGATAAAGTTTCCCATGGAGAAGGAGCCTGTAACGCCCCGTCGTGCAAACCCCAAAGGTCAACAAAACACCGCACAATTTTTTTTTTTTTTACAGGGGAACATTGCACTAGATGAATATGTACATTCATAACATGAAAAGAAATTATACATTTGTAAAGTCATCTACGACCTCTGGGGTACACGAGCTGGTCATTACGATTCCTAAACTTTAATCAAACGAAGGCGAATAAAACTAAGATTACATAATGATAACATATGATCAATAATGATCAAATGCAAAGAAAACGATACATCATTTTATAACAATTCAATTCATAGTTCCATAATACAATAGTACAGATAAAAAATATTAGATAACGGCTACCACATAAGGTTTACAAAGGTAAAATAATACATTACGACTGTTTAAGGAGTACATTACGTCACTTCAGGAGTACATTGCATTACTTCAAGAGTACATTACATTATTTTACGAGACCATATACATCATGTCGTGCAAAGGAAAAGATACATCAAATAAAAGGATGTTACATAATTGAACATGGTACAATAGAACTAGAGGTAGAGTCCTAGATCAACAACATCGACATGAACTTAGACTAGGGACCCAATAGGGTGCATAGCACGTTCCACCCGACCACGTGGACAAGGCCCACCCCCCGTGCTAGGAGTTGATAGGAAAGACCCACGACCAAGACAAACAAGCAGAACGATCACAATACCCAACCATAAGATCAACCAAAACATATCATACAACTCTCTCAAAAACCACTTACAAGGTGACTTCTTCCTGAGGCATACAAAGGAAAAGCAAGGGATTTTATGACACCAATGTTCATTTACGCTCAAATGGAGGGTACGTAAATACTTGGGTTCCCCAACCATCTCAAAATATGACTACAAGAAGGTCATTGCATAAATTTTCCTCAACAAAATTATTACAAAAGGAAGATTCACATCATGGGATCACAAAATGACTATATAAGTTTCATAATCACAAATCGACCAGTGCAGAGTAAAGGAGACAATATCACAATGAAATTAGTAGCCAACACTTTTAAAAGATTATCATCTTAATACAAGTTCGAACACAATAACCAATAGCTAAGTCTATTGTCAGTTCATCCAAGAGAGACATGACGACAATCAAATGAGCAATAGCAATTTAAACCATGATCTCAAACTAAAGGTTGCACTGAGTTCGACATTAAAATAAGCTATTTACTTGATCAACATAAAAGATTATATACCGATACTTCAAGCAAACTCTATTATCCAAGAAGTAACCATTCCCAATCCCTAGGGTTAAAGTTTCACTATACAATATTACTATAAGGGCTATACAATAGTAAAGTTCACATAGATTATGTATGGTGAACCCTAATGCCACATATGGCAACACTCTAATTACTTTGCAAAGATCCTTAGTTCAACTATCTATTAATAAGTTACTTGACCAGTAGGTAAATATACATGTACAAGATGGATATTTTCAAGATTCGTGAACACATAAGTACCATGATAACTTAGCAAAAGAGGTTACGCACTAGGGTTTTGATAAGTAGGAAACCTCATGCACAACCATGCACGCACATATATTCTTTTAAATTTTGTGACATTCAAAATTGGATATATATATATATATATATTCTAATGTTATTAGCTCATTAATAATATAATAAATTTACATGCATAAAACATACTATTACAATATTGAATTCAAAATTATATTCCAAGCATATACCTATTTTCACAAATACTCATTTATATTTAATTAATATCTAATAAAACATTTTTTTTTTTTACTTTAATATATATATTTATATATTTATATATATATAAATATACGTAAAAGTAGTTATGTAAGTTATATAAACAACAAATTAAATGGATACAAAAATAGTAATAAAAGTAGTTATGTAAGTTATATAAACAACAAATTAAATGGATACAAAAATAGTAATTAAAGGAAGCCTCTCCTTTAAAAAAAATACTTTTAAAACTTATTACATTTCTTTTTATTATTATATTTTAAAAAAAAATTAAAAATCAATAAACTTTCCCCACTTTTAAGGGGAGTAGGATTTTTGTTTTATTTTATCCTTATTCTTCAAAGCTGGAAAGAACATTACATAAAGTGATTTAAATTTAAAATGGGCCTCCTTAGGGAATACGTGGAAACTCATAAGAAGAACCCTACCTCTTTACTTAAGTTCATTTTTATTTTAATGTTTATTAATATGGTTTAGGGATCTCTTTATTTTGCCTTGTAAGAATGGCTTTCGATGGAATTAATGAATAGCCATGTTTTCATTAAACTTAGCCCCATCCTCCGAATTCTTTTCTTCCACGCAGGGAGGAGGCTCTTTATTTAGATAAGACTCTGCAAGTATAACTAAAAATTAAAATAAAACATTACCTTGTCCTCATTCTCAAAAGCACGACATTGGGTGTGGAAGGATTTTTTTGGCAAGGAGATTGATTAAAGATAGAGAAATTTAAACAATACCTAGATGTAGTTGAAATGAAGACCATAAAATGACGCATGCTTTGTGTGTATGAGATGGATCACATTCACAGCCCTAAGCTTCTCAAATTAAAGCCTATGCATAGGGGTGTAAATACGTGACGGTGAGATTGTGGGTACAGGCACATGTGTGTCCCATGCGTCACACATGAACGCAGGTGTATGGATACAAATGCCAATATCCAAGTTTTCTTGTATAAAGACATGTTGGCTAAACTTGGTGGCTATTGTATTTATGCATTAATGCCCTAAACTACAGTAATTTCCTTTGGAAGTCTGTATCACATGCATGGAGATTTTAATTCTTTTGCGAACTATAAAATATTCTAAAGTATTAAATTTGTAAATGTAAACTTCCACTACCCTGATAAAATGTATGCAAACTGCGGTGAAAAAGCAAAGCGTGTGAACTGTTTTACAGAATTGGCACCATGATGAAGGAAGGAAGATTATTTACTTTTACACCCTTCTATGTTCAAATGCTGCAACTGCGAAAGATGGCCAGAAGAGTCAAGCAGGTTATTTAAACCTTTAAACTTCCAATTGTGTCTGGCGTCGCGAAATTGAGACAAATGGCAACGGAAACGAGAGATTATTTAAACTTACTTACAATCGAATTTCGCGTCAGCAGATGTGACAAGTTGCCAAAGAATCAGGGAGCTTATTTTAATCTATACGCCCTACCAAGTTCAAGCACTGCCACTGCAACATGTTCAAATGGAACTGGGAGCTTATCTAAACGTCCACTCCCTTCGATGTTCAAGTGTTGCAGTTGAGACAGCTTGAAAAAGGAATGAGGTGATTATTTAAACCTCTACAACATTCTATTTTTGAGTACTTTAGGAGTGACAGGTTGCCAACGGAATCAAGAAGGTTATCTAAATCTCTACAACATTCTATTCTCAAGTGTTGCTATCGCGGGGATGCATTCCAAATGGTATTAAAGAAATTATTTAAATTTATACACCCTCCACAGGCTGGACACTGCCGTAGCAAGGCACGTGAACTGTTCACCAAATGCCTCTAAGAAAAGTGATCTCATGGAATGCCAACTACAGGGTAAGCACTACTAGATTCGTTGAGAAGGCTTTCGAAAATTTCTAAGGCAATATGCATTTGTCCGGTTTAAAGCCAAAGCTCCACAACCTTTGCTAACACCATCCCTGCCCATGCCAAAATGGGAACTTTAGAGCAGTATGGACATCCATCGAAGCCTAAAGGATAGAGGAACTTTGTCAGATATTATAGTTTCTACTTGCAACTTCCCTGATCAACATGGATGCAAAAAGTGGAAGCATAAACATGGTACGTGATCTGTTTGACAGAAAAACTAAAAAAAAAATTGCATCTCATGGACAACATCAGGTTGAATGATACATACAAAATAGGTTTGTTAAAAGAAAGGCGTTAGAAACTTTCAAGCAAATGTAATTTATAGGTGTAAAGCCACATTCCATATTCTTACCAGCAGTTGATGCCTGTGCCAAGAAGGAAGTGGCGAGGGAGTGTTGGAGAAACGGCCCTCTGGGAGAAGTGAGCAGAAAGTATCCCTAGCACAAGGTGTTGATTTTTGTAGCTTGAAAGGTGGGATGTGGATTTGTTTTAAAGCAACTCGAGTTAGATATGCTTTAAAGCCAATTCAAATTGGATTTTCAGCAATAGTAGTTTTTATTCTTTTAATAGAATGTTTCCGAAGCTTTGTGAGGATTAGATAAATCTTAAGAGTGACTTTATGTAATTAAAGCCAAAGAAACTAAGGAAAGGATTCTTTCTTGCACGCTTAAGTAAAAAGCAAAACTCCTCGGGCTCTATATATGTAAGATTGTTGTAGCAAACTCATATTGTATTTTTGCGCTTAAGTTTGTTGTTAGTCAATAGAAGATCCAACATTTGCGTTTTTCCCTCGCATTGGGGTTTCGTGTATATCCTGTTATTGTCTATTTGTGATTGGCTTCTTTGTGATTTTTATTAAGAAAGAGCTAGCTGTTAATTAACCCAGTTGTATTAATTGTTATAAATCAAATATTTGATTATATTCTGTAAATTTATTGAGCAATTAATATTTTGTTGGGTTATAGAAATTAACATGGTATCAGAGCTCTAAACTTTGAATACAAAGCCAAGATTTGTGACGCAGATTTCAAGAAAAAAAAATCATCATATTTTCATCTCTAGTTCTTTTTGTGGCTATGGCAACCAGCATTCGATACGAGGACAAGCTTGAGGGTGCATCTAACTTCTTGTAGTGGAAGGTTCGGATTACATATGTTCTCAAGGAAAACAGGCTATGGATCTATGCTAGTACAGAAGTGACACCACCAACAAATGATCTTGTTGCCTTAGATTCACATGAAGTCAAAGAGGCCAAGGCTCAAAGGATTATCCTAGATGGAGTAAGAGATCATTTAATTCCTCATTTATCAAGGAAAGACACCGCCAAGGAGATGTGGGATATGCTCACAAAAATTTATCAAAGCAACTATCAGAGTCATAAGATGATGCTCAAGGACAAATTGCATAATACCAAGATGTCCAAAGGCAAGAGTGTGACCTCCTACTTGTCCAAGTTGACACAGGTCAGGGATGAGCTTGCTGCTGTTGGAGAGATGATTAAAGAAGATGAGTTGGTGCGTATAGCCTTGAATGGTTTTTCAAAGCACTAGGAAGTGTTTGTCAAGTGTGTTGTCGGCAGAGATCGGCTACCTGATTGGGCAAGACTTTGGGATGATTTTGTTTAGGAGGAGATCCGTGAAGGTGCTCATCGAGGAGATCAGACAAAGAAGGTTCAAGATGAAGAAAATCTTGCTCTTGCAAGCAAGGGTAAGAAGAAGTCAAATAAAGAGCAATCAGAAGGTTCTTCTTCCAAGAGTGGGAAGAAGAAAGATCTGAGCAAGATTAAATATTTTTGCTGCCATCAGATGGGTCACTATGCCAGTCAATGTCCGAATAAGAAAAATAAGGACAAGCAGAAGAAGCATTTTGCTGCTACAGCAGAGGTGGATGAGTTTGCATCACGATTTGAGAATGAGTTTTCACTCATTGCCTGTCTCTCAAGTTCAATTGCCAACAAGGTATGGTATATTGACAGTGGGGTTTCTCGCCACATGATGGGAGTCGGAGAATGTTTCACCAAGTTGGAGGAGAAGAAGTTGGATTTCTATATTGAGCTCGGAGACAATGCCAAGTACCATGCAACTGGTATTGGCACCGTCAAGTTTCAGAGGGAGTCTGGAAAACCTTTGTTGGTGGAGGATGTGTTGTATGTCCCTGGCATGACAAAGAATTTAATCTCAGTTTCTACCTTGGAAGACAAGGGTTACATCGTGACCTTTGAGAGGGGAAAAGTTTATATTTGTCCCAAAGATTCCAAGATTGCAAAAGTGATTGGAGTCAGCAATGCAGCTTGTTTCGGTTATAGTTTGAGCCAACACATGCGTTGGTTAGTAGCTATAAAGGGATAGGAGAATTGTGGCATAGGAGGATGGCTCACCTTCACCATGGAGCACTTAATATTCTTAAGGAAATAGTGACGGGGCTTCCTGGTTTTAGCACAAAAAGAATGAGGTGTGTATACAGTTTCCGGAAATACGCTAATGTTTTCCAAGAAGCTTTACATTAGATCCGGCGATTTTGACTTATGTACACCTCGTGATGTGGGCCTAGCGTCACGTACCATCCTTTGAATGGGTAATGCAGTATTTTGTTACTTTCATTGATGATTTCCGTGAAGACATGGATATGATTTTCTTCAAGAATAAAGATGAGGTCTTTAGTAGGTTCAAAGAATTTAAGGCTCTCATGGAGAACCAAACAGGGAGGAAGATCAAGATACTAAGGTCTGATAATGGAGGCGAGTATACCTCGAATTCCTTCAAATATTTTTGTGCTTAGGAAGGTATCAAGAAAGAGTTGATAGTTCTATACAACCTGCAACAAAATGGGGTTGTTGAATGGAAGAATAGGGCTATAGTTGGAGCAGCCAAGGCCATGCTTCATGATCAAGATTTTCCTTGGTTCTTATGGGCAGAAGCTTGCAATACAGCTGTGTATTTGCAGAATAGGAGCCCTCACAAAGTATTGGGAAAATTGACTCCAGAAGAGGCGTTCACTAGTAAGAAACCAAATTTGGGGCACATTTGCATCTTTGGATGCATTGTGTATTGTCACATTCCTATTGAGAAGAGAACAAAGTTGAACTCATCGCAGAAGGGTATCCTTGTTGGGTACAATGAAACTTCTAAGGCTTATCGGGTTTACATTCCTGCTCTCAGGAAAATAGTGGTTCGCAGAGATGTGAAGTTCGAGGAAGAGAGGGCTCTTCAGAAGTCAAGCAACTTGATGAATGAGGAGGAACACTCACCCATGGTTGAGGTAGCACAAATTCCTCAAACTTTCATCGCGCAAGCTGGAGAGCAGAGCAAGCAGGCCGAGTAGAATGATCAGATAGAGGAACAAATAATTCCTCAGCCTCAAATTCCCATTACTGAGAAGAGGAGAAATAGGACAACTAAGCAAACATTGAGAGAGGCTCAAGAATATGTAGGTGATCCTCAAGATTCAGTCAAACAAAGAAGGGCTCCTAGACGTTATTTTGAGTATGTGGCACTTATGAGTGAATTAATTGAAGTAGAACCTTCCAACTTTCAAGAGTCGTCGAAACACCAAGTATGGAGGGATGCCATGGTGGAAGAGTATTCTTCCATCATGAAGAATAGTGCGTGGGAGGTAGTACCATGACCAGAAGATAAAGTTTGTGGTGGGCTCAAGATGGTT
>VDFB02036267.1:0-32368 GCA_007258455.2 Sequoia sempervirens
GCTACCAAACATTCTTCAGACATTTTTTCATCATTATGAGAAAGTTTTCACTGCTCAAGAAGTCTCCCCTAAGTGAGATTGTTCTCTCCAAGATCACCTCCAAGTGGTCTTGTGCAATCTTTCAAAGGCTCAACATGCTTTATGCGAGAAATTTCTCTCCATGGAAGATTTAAAGGAGGCGGTTAGCTCCATGGTTGACGATAAGGCATCATGTTGCAATGGTTTTCCTTACAAATTTAACAAAGCCTTATAGCCTTGTGTGGGTTCTGATCTCCATAAGGTCTACCTGGAAGCTTTTCATAATCAATCTTTATGAAAATTAATCGATAAAGGAAAATATCAAATTACATAAGCCTGGAGATCCTGAAGACATTTGTAACTGGTGACCTATAATGCTACTTAAGGATTCCTATAATATCATGTCCAAGGCCTTAGCTCTAAAAATTTGAAACATGTTGCCTCAATTTTTTCGACTTGAGAAAGTCGGCTTCATTAAATCCAAGTTCATTTTGGATAAGATCATTATGGATTGGGAAGGTATGGAATGGGCCTAATGATTTAAGCAACAAGCTCTTTTTTTAAAGATTGATTTTTCCAAGGCTTATGACCACATTGAATGGCCTTTTATTTTGGCTATGCTTTGTGCTCTAGGTTTTGGCCCTCATTTTATTCAGTCTTTTAAAATGCTCTTTGCAGATGCCTGTGTGTGCATTACTATCAACAATCACCAGTCTCAAACCTTTGCATTGCATTGTTCCATTTGATAGGCTTTCCCTCTTTCCTTGTCTCTCTATGTGCTTACTATTGAAGGATTTGGATACTTTTTGGTGGATGTTGTTTCCTTTGGTAGGGTTCATGATATTTCTTTTCTAGATTCACTAGCCAATTGGTCAGCAGTCAATTTACAGATGACTCCTTTCTCACGCTCATCAAAAATGATAAAAATGTTAAAGAGGATCTTCTCTACCTTAAAAACTTTTTCCTTGCCTCTGTTTTGGATATATAGTGGCATAAAACCTAGTGCTATTGTCAATATTTCCTTCCTATGCCTCTCGGGCTTCCCAAGTTCAGCTGGAAGTGGATTGGTCATGGGGAAATATTCCATTTCTTGGGCATTCCTTTTTCCTTCCAAGCATATCCGGTTGACCTTTGGAATGTGGTGCTTGCAAAAATCAAGAAGAGCCTTTCTTATTGGATCACTAACTCCCTCTCTTTGGCTGGTAAATTCTAGATTTGTTCTAAAATTCTTGCGACCACTCATCTTTACTATTCTTCTTGTTGGGCCCCTTCCAAAGCTTCTTATTTGAAGATTAAAAATATTCTTTGTGATTTTATATGGGCCTCTTAAGAATATCACAAAGGTTTTTGTCACGTTTCTTGGGAGTTTGGTTGTCCCTGCAGGATTTTGGTGGACTTGGGCTTCTTTCCACTCAGCGGCAAGGGTTGGCTCTTTATGTCAAATGCTGACGATTTCTAGGAATAAAGCCTAGAAAATTCTTCTTAGGCATTGCATTTCCTTTGGTTTTCCGACCAACCAACCTTCTTGGAAGGGGATTGGTTTTCAAACCCTTTTGGTTATGAAAGATGTTTATATCGAAGGCACTTTTGTTTCCAAAAGTATTTGGCGTACTTGGGAAGCCATTAAGCCTTAGATTTTGTGGGTAGGCTCTGGCTTTTGAGATGGGTTTTCTATCAACCATCACAATCTTTGGTGGTCTTCGCTTATTCAAGTTCAAGGGCTCCCTCTAGATTGTTTTCCTAGGATCTATACCCTTCGGTTTCATAAAAATGGCATCCACACTCCCCTTGATTTGTTTTCTAGAGCCATAATGAATCTTTGCTCTTAGGAAGATATGAAGATGTAGTTTCAACTCTCACATCTAGATTGAAAAATATTTGATTTTGTCTTGGCTGCTCTGTTTCCAAAGATGCTTCATAAAATTGGCATCTCTGTTAAGTCGTGGTGGAAGGATTGGCGTTAGTACCCAGATGCAAACTTTTGAAATTACAAGTCGTGTTTGTGGTATCGATGGATTTCTATGCACCTCCCTATGGTGTCTGTGTTGAACTTGTTGGATGTTGTGGTTGTGTTGCTAATATGTGCTTGTCATTGATGTCAACACTATTAGCACTATTCTATTGAAGGCTATATATGTTGAGGATATTGAGAAAATTGTTGAAGAAAGAGTTGCAGGTTACCAGTGGAACAATACAGGTCAAGAAGGTGTTTTGTTCTGTACATTGAAGATCAATTATTGTGGAATAAAGGGTTTATTGTTGAGAGTATCTAGTTCATCTACCAGAAGTTTCAGAGGTCCGCGTGAAGATTTGATCGTGCTATGAACAATTGTGTTCTGATAGTATTTATGTGGTTTATGTCAATATTCCTTATTGAAGTTTATGTGATTCTAGTAATTTCTATTGTTGTGGATGCTTCTCTGTTAGTTCTTGTTTCTTGTGGATGCTTCTAGATTATTCTCTATCTTTGTTGCATGTTCGCGTTGATCAATGTGCTCGTGGTCAAATATTTTTCTCGCGTGTGTTTGGGTTTTCATGTTCTTGGCTGACATAGTGGTTGTAACGTGTTGTGGGTCATTGAAGATTAAAATTTGAATGTTTGGCGCACTCGAGGATATTTTTTTGGGTCGCATCATAATATTAGCCAACAATGTATAATTCGCATTAAAAATTTATTTGTAAATTTGGGTCGACATTGTAAACTTGTTCTATAATTTGGACGATGAAGTTGTTAATGTAATTCCCTGATGTGGATATATAAGAGCGATTATTTGAGAAAATTTGAAATGTGTATGAAGTGAAGGAAATCCAAAAAAAGAGAAAGTGTGTGAACGTTGATCTATTCATTCAATTGCAAAGTAGAGAGAGAAGAATTTTGAGCGAAGTGTGAAGAAGTTTTTCTATGCTTAACTGGAACTATAATCAAGCTTTTGTAGAAGCAATTTTCTCAACTCATACCTTGTGGATCTAATCCATATTTCTCTTCTTTGGGCAGTGATCCCTCTTGTATTTGAGTAGTGAGATCTAGGCAGTGTGCCTGAGTGCATGTGCATTCCCATTATTTTTCATTATACTTTTAACAGGGTATAATATTGTGAACTAACATCCAATGTGGTTTTTCTCCTAACAGGGTTTCCACGTAAAAATCTTGGTGTTCTTTGTGCTTCTGATGTGTTGATTGTTTATGGTTTATTGTTTTCTTATTAGATCTGAGATAAAGTTAAGTTTGAAAAGTTTAAGTATTCTGTGACAACTGATTCACCCCCCTCTCAGTTGTTTGTCCTTGTTTTTCCAACAAAACCATTGGTGGAATTTGCAGTCTTCTCTATCTACTTGGAAATGCCAATTTCATAACATTTGGCTAGTTGTTTTTGGGCCAAAGCTCATCCATTTTTCTTGGTATATTATTTTCCAAGGCTTTCCTATAGGCTCTCACCTTCAGCACATGGGTATTCCAAACCCTCGTTGTACATTTTTTGGCCAACCAGAGACTATCAAGCATCTCTTCTAGTTTTACCGTCATCCACAACAACTTTGGAGTTGGATTCATGACTTCTTTTTCCCCTTTCATCTAGAACCCTTTTCTTTGCATATGGTTCTTTTGGGGGATTGGACTTGTATTCCTTCCAAGTATACCCAAGTTTGACATGAATATTTCAAGATGGAGATTTTATTTTTCTTATGAAAGGACAAAAATGTTGTTATTTTCTCTCACAACTCTATTGATTATGTTGTTTTTTCTTTTCACTAAAGCTTCTATTTGTTCCAATGTGATGCTCTAGATTCAAGTCCAAGCAAGCAAGGTGGCCCTGGAGGTCACACACCTTTAGGAATTTCTTGACCATTGGGGTAATGCCCTGTGCACCATGGCTAGAGTGCCACCAGAAAACTGTACTTCCCATGGTCGCTCTCCTCCTCACGGTCAGTGATGCAACCAGAGTTTCTTTGCTTGATGCTCATGATCTCCCATATCCCAAGCTCCTCATTGCCACTCTGTTGGAAAGGGGAGGTTTTTCATGGTGGTTTTCTTCCTCTCCACTTGGAGGTGTTGCCATTGGGTGGCCCTCGACAGGAAGGGATAATGATTGGTGGTGGTAGCAGCTAACCTTCATTTGGTGGTGGTGGGAGTTAGCCCAAGTCTTCCAAAATGGATTTCTTTGTTGGATCTGGCTATTTCTCTGACTCAAAATGATACACAAGATAAAGATAAAGAAGATAATGTTGAAGGTGGGCGGTCCATGCTTGAAATCACCCCAGATCACACTAATGTATGGGGAAAATTGGGTGATCAGGACCCTCCTCCGCCCCCTGCTAGTACTGCTCTTGCCACTTAGCGACTTTGTTTTCTATTTTATACTAGCTTCTCGGGCTCTACCCGTGTGACTCTATTGAGTGACCTTGTGTCATATTTTTATGGGAATATGTGTATTATATTTTGATTTATAATTAATAGACATACACATTAATAAAAAAAGATTTGAAAGGAAAAATATAGGAGTTAAAATAGTTGATGGAAATAAATAGTGCTTCTTAAGACATTTTTAAGGAATAAAAAACCCTCAACAAACTTCACAATGTCATAGCTTAAGAATACATTTTATAGAAACAAAAATATAGAATCCAAATGGCTTAAAATAGGAGATTAGATCACAATTTTTTTCATGAATTCATTCTCAAACATAGAAGGAATAATATAATTGAAGACATTCTCAAAAAAGATGGTACCAAAATTACCAAAGAGGAAGATATTCAAAAGGGAGGTATAAAATTATTTCCCTCTCTCTTAAATGAAATACCCTCCAAGGACTCCTCTAGAGAGGATGACTTCCTAAAGATTATCCTAAATGTTCTTTCTATTTGGGAGAATGAAGAGATTTATTGCAATTTATCCTAAGATGAGGTCAAGGAAGTTGCATTCTCTTTTGATCCTAATAAATCTCCTAGTTCAAATAACTTCTCCATTGTATTTTTCAATATTTCTAGGATATAGTTGTTGAATATGTGTTCTATGTAGCCACGATTTTTGATAATGGTAGCATAGTCAGAGAATTTAGCAATACCTTCTTGATCCTTGTTCCGAATAAAATTGGGATTAATAGTCTCAAATATTTTTGCATTATTAGCCTATGTAATACAATGTATAAAATCTTCTCCAAGATTCTTATTTTGAGAATCCAACCTTTCTTGGAGAAGAGCATTCACAATAATCATAATTAATTTATTCTTGGAAGAAAATATTAGTAATTTTCATTATTATCCATGAGTTATTTTACTCTATGAATAAGTGAAAGGAGAGTATATATGACTTGAAAATTGGATATCTCCAAATCCTATGCCATAATCTCTTGGGATTTTATTTTGAAAGTTATTAGGAAATTTGGATTCCAAGAGAAGGTATTGACACTAATAAAAGCTATTTCAATACTCTTTTTTTAATTTATAATAAGTGGAGCACCCTATGGTCATTTTTCTTCGAAAAGTGTACTTAGACAAGGAGATCTGCTATCACCTTGTTCATCATTCTAGCTAAAGTTTTGGGAAGGAATATTTTGAATAATATTCATACTAGTATATTGGAGAGCTTCAAACTAGATTCTATAATAACCCCTATCTCCCACCAATAATTCATAGATGGTACAATGCTCATTGTTAAAGCCTCTATTGTTGAAGACAAAAATTATAAGGAGATATTGAAAGACTATGTTGTTTCTAGAAAAAAGATAAATATGGAAAAAAGTGGCTTATTTTTTTAGTATTGATCAAATATTGCAATTGCAAATTGTTAATGTGCTTGGTTGTAATATCATCCCCCTTCCTTCTATCTTGCCCCTCTTTTTCTAGAATAGTTTTCTTGAACATTCTTAGAAGAAACTAGCTTCGTGGAAATATAATATACTCTCTTATTCTCTCAGCCTACAACTCATTAAAAGATCCCAATAGATCAACCCTATCTATTGTCTTTTTCTATTCAAAATTTCTATATATTTAGTAGAGAAAGGAGAACACATAGAGATAAGATTCTTGTGGCTTGGAATGGAGGAGAAACAAAGATTATCTTATTTCTTTGGATTGGGTTTTCCTCCCAAAATGCAATGGGGGCCTGGGTCTTCATAAAATTAGAGAGATAAATAAGGTCTTAATAAAAAATATTGACTAAAAACTTCTACTAAACAATAGTGGGTGGAGAAAAACTATAAAATCCAAATACTTGAGAAATCACAATAGTTGGCCTCTTATGCTTAGGTCTTCTTTCCAACTATGTTAGTAGTTTGGAACAATATTTAATCAAAGATAAACAACTACTAGGTAAGGGAGTAAGATGGAAAGTGGGAAAAGGAGATAAATTCAAAATTTGGGAAAACCCTTGGGTCTTTGGAACTCTCCTTCAAGATTGTAATCCTTTATCCTCGCATTAAAAATATCTTCTCAGACTAATTTGGGTGTTTGGTTGCTAACTATTAGATATTTGAAGGGGGTAGTAGGTTACTAAAAGTGTCCAAGGATATGGAGGGCATTGATGATTTTTGTTCCCTTTAGGATATTATGAATAGAATCAACACCTTCAGGTTTGTTTTGATGGATGATGAATTATTTTGGAGTGTTGATTCTCTTAGAATTACTATTTTAATAATTTTTAAGCTTCTTTGACTACATATTTTAAGTGTTACATTGTGTGGAACCATAACTTTATCCCTAAGATATAAAATGGTGGGTTGTATGCAACGACAAGATATTAATAGTGGATAATATGTAGCACAAAGGATTTTCCTTGTACAATATATGCATTATTTTTCATACATTTTAAGAAATTGTTGATAATATTTTTTTTAATGTCCATTCAAGTGGAATGTGAGACAAGCTATCCTTAACAAATTTAATTTTTTATGGGCTTGGCTTAGCAACTTGAGGTCTATGGCTTCTAGTTGACATCCTTTCTCAAATACTGTTATAAAAAAACTATGGACTCAATCCCTTCCCACTTTTGTTTGGAGTATCTAGAAAGAAAGAAAGAATATGATATTGAAGGGTAAAAGTTGTCCCTAGAAAGTGGTTTTGGAAATTATTAGTAAGGCCATTCAAGAAAATGTGAAGGCCTCTTAAACCAAAAAAATTAAGTGCCTTCCTTCTCTAGAAGAGAGATAAATTGCTAAAATATGGGGAATTTACTCTCCTCTAGATGATGTAGACAATGCTAAAATAAAAAAATGGAGATAAATAGTGTGGAACTACCAGATAGAGGTTGGAAAAAACTAAATTTTGATGGCTCAAATAGGGGAAATTGAGGGTGGTTGGGCTTAGAGTAATTTTAAATGATTGGAAAGGACTTAGTGGTTTTTTCCAAAATATTGGGAACTCAAACTAATAACAAGGGTAAATATTTATCTATCTTGATGGGTATCTCCCTAGCCAAGGATCTAAATATTTAGGGCCTTGTTGTGGAAGGAGACTTGATAATTATCATAAACATGCTTAAGAATAAATCTCATTATACTTGGTCATTCAAAGAAATTATCCTTGATTCTAAAGAAGTTTTAAAGACTTTTCAAAATATTATACTCCATATCTATAGGGAAGGTATTAAATTTGTTGATTCCCTTTCAAATATGGGAAGAAATAATGTTGACATGTGTTGAAAAGGGTCAGGTTCACTACCGTGGGATATTGCAAATGTTATTAATTATGGCTTGTTATAGTAGATAAGATTTGGCTATGCCATGAGCCAAAAGGCCAATTTTTACACTAAATCTCATTATTACTAAGATTTTGGAGATTATTATTGGGAATCTTACAAAGGGATTGTTGATTACGCATTAGTACCTTCATATATTTTCCAAAGAACTAAGGAAGAAGATGAAATCAAGATGGGTGTCAATGTGGTTTGAATTGAACCATATTTGTGTGATCAAATTAATTAAATCTCACTATATGAAATAATTTTTAAAGGTGAGATTTCTTAGTTCCCACTACCTAGAATCTATAAGTGGGTATGATCCTATTTTGTTAAATGAATCTATGAGATCTTTGAAAATTAGGGTTTTCTATGTTAGGGGCCTATCTTTTATTGTCTTTGAAAAACTCACAGTGGTAGCCATTGGTCTTAAAAGTAAATAGCTAAATTTATATAAAACTATTGAGTCGAGGAATAAAGAACATATGGATAGGTTTCTTAGCAAGCTTAAAACTATTAGCAAGTTATAGAACATGTTTTGTAAGGATGAGATTTAGCATCTATGGCTTGATATTTCAACTATCATCATGAAATATTTTACTCTTGTTGGGTGCTATAAGTGAGTATTTTTGTATTACTTTATGTTAAATAATCTTAGACACAAAGTGAAAATAAGATTCCCTTTCTTTTTATTGATCTCCATAGAGAATGTAAGAGATGGAGATTAGTTCAATACCCAAGAGCACCTGCAAAAACAATGAAAACCTTCTACAAGAAAGTATGCAAGAATACGAGTTTGCTTGATATTAAGACCTATCAAAATGATGATGAGGTATGAAGTATGTTACATATGTGTATAATGACCTTCCTTATATAGGCAAGGTGAGAAATAAGATTGAACATGATTGTGACATGTGTCTTAATCCTATGACATGTGATAATTAATAAACTAACTACCTAGGAATCATGCAATAAAGCTAGATAAGATAAGTTCTAGAAAATCCAACTAAGACTTATAGAAAGAATTTTATATCATAAGTAAACTTAACATGCATGAATAATTCCTCTCAGTCCCTAGTAAGATAAATTACTAGGTACAAGACTTTAAATTCACACCAACATGCCCCTTAAGTGCAACTTAGGGAGAAGATTATTATGCAAACGATGCAAAAAAGATGCAAATATGGGTCCCAACTACAAGGCCATTTTAGGTACCCATGTACAAATGCAAATGCAATCTCTCACAAATGGAGAAAACCCATTGGGAAAAAAATCCTCTCCAAGAGAGAGAAAAGAAACAATCAAGTAAGGAAGGATGGAGGACTCCATGATACATTGAGTACTTCTAGTGATTCATTGCAACATGTATCTTTTTGTCTTCGTGATTGAGATTCCTACTTATTAGACATTACTTCTTTATTTGAGGAGTATCACATTTTAGATTTGGAAGACCAATTTGAGGGTCTATCTCTCTTATTTGATGATAGTCATGGATTAACTATTATCACTTCATGTTTGTCTTTGGAGCTTTTTCAAAATCAGTTTCCATTTGTTCCTAGTTTTTCATGGTTTTTTGTGATTGGGCATATACTTGATTGGATTGTGACATCATCTTCATCATCCAAGAACTTGGAAACACATGAGAAAATTTCAAAGACACAATCTTCATACAAATGGATTCCTCTTCCTACCAATTCCTATCTAGAATGGGAAGCATTCCTGCATTTGTACTTGGTGTATCTTCTTCCTAAGGGGAGAAACATTGTTTGTAGGCATTGGATTATGTTTTTTCTTCATACATTAACCATATTTGCATGTGTTTACATAGTATGAGGGGGATGTATTATCTCTCTTTTCCCTCTTATGGGGGGGTCATTGATTGCATATACATGATGGATGTAGTCCTTAGGGGGTATCATTGCTCGTCCTTCATACATAACGTTGTTTCTCTCTTTTGGAGAGGAGTTTTTTCCCATTGTTTTTTCTCCATTTCTCCACTTGTGAGAGATTAGATTGCATTTATTTGCATTTGCATTGTAAATGGGTACCTAACATGGACTTGTAGCCAAGCCCCATCTCCATAGTCGTCTTCATCTTTACATAGTTTGCATAATAATCTTCTCCCTAAGTTACACTTAAGGGGGGGTGTTGGTGTGAATAAATGTCTTGTACATAGCTAATTCACTCACTAGGTAATTAGGGGACTTATTCACATGTTTACTTACGATATAAGATTATTTATAGAAGTCTTAGTTGGATTTTCTAGAACTTATCTAATCTAGCTTGTAATGCTTGATTCCTAGGTAGTTGGGTTGTTAGTTGTCTCATGTTAAGGATTAAGACAATTGTCATGATATTTCCTAATCCTATCTATCACCTTGCCTTTATAAGCAAGGAATCTCATGTACATTTTCATATTCAACCATTATTCAATAATATTCAATCTTGCACTATTGAAGCAAGTATTCTTGCCATTTTCTGTCTTGTGGAAGATATTTTGGTCTAGCAATTGTTCTTGGGGATGTTGAGGAGTTTGACCCCCTGGTCACGTGGAGGATCGAGACCTTCGCCGCAGGGGGATGAATTTTTGCTCCAATTTAGCTTGCAGAATGCCTCAAGTAGGCCTTTTTTTAAATTTTGCACAACTTTTTGCCACGATATCGAAATTCTACAAACAAGATATCGATGGAAATCTGGTTTTGTGTACTTTGTATTGGTGCAAGTATTTTTTCCAAATTTTGTTTTAGGTGCAAATTATTAGCAACTAAAGTTAGATCTCCCCTTTGGACCTCCGAGCTCATAACTTTCTGCCAATTTTTCTGATTTTGGTGATTCGAGTTACATTTGGAAGGTATTCATGAGCTCTTTCATTTGGTTCATGTACTTTTTTATATTCAACCCCAAGTGTGATTTATTCAGATTTTTGCATATTTTATTTCTAGTTCATAACTTGGACATCCTGTCTCTCGGAGAAGATCTCTTTGTGGGGGGCCTTCATTTTCAATTGTATTTTTAGACTTGGGGATTTCTAAATGCTATTGACGGTTAATGTCTTTGTAATTGTGGATATGTATCATAGTTCATTGTGGGGTTTTATTTTCATCCTTCTCTGATTATGTTGGAAATGGGAAACTATAAACAATGGAGAGATGAAATCATAAAGTTCCATCTCTAATCAATTCAATTGTTGCTACATTTTTATGGTTTTGTCCCCCCTCCAAATAAAGGTATACAAAAGTTTTCTTGGAGTTGAAAAAGGTATGATATCTTAGAGGTTATTGCAATGCATGTTGATGATGATATTTTGAAAGCTATTGATCATTTTGATTGTCCTCATACTCTTTGGACTAAAATTTGGGAGATATATGGAGATCTTGATACTCCACCCTTCCTTGATAATCATGTTTTAGAATGTCATGTGCCTCTTCATTCTTCAAACAAGATACCCTATGATTATGATTATACTACTATGCATGAGTTTGAATCCTTTGAATCTTCAAATGAGGATTATGCGAGTTCTTCAGATGCTCCTTCTTCTCCATCAGAGACATTTTTTGTACCTTCACCTTCAGTGATTCATTGTGTAGAGTCATTGATTGAGGCTCCCATCATTCTTGTTCAATAGAAACATTCATCTTTCATTGGTGATTCATTGAGAACTTCTAGTGATTCATTACACCTAGTATCTCATTGTCTTCCTGATTGGGATTCCTATTTATCAAACATTGCATTTGTTTGTAGAGTCTCACATTGCAGATTTGGAGGACACCTTTCAGGGGTTATCTCTCCTCTTTGATGATAGTCATTGCATAACTATTGTCAAACCATCTTTGTCTTTGGATCTTTTTCAACATCCGTTTATGCATCCTAATTTGACACCTTCTTATTTGATTGGGAATGCACTTGATTTGATACTGCCATCTTCATATTCAATGGACAAGGAGACACATGAGCATATTTCAGAGACATCATCATACATATTCACGCTTCTTTCTTTCAATTCCTATCCGAAATGAGAATCATTCTTGTATTTGTACTTGGTTGTCTCTGCCAAAAGGGAGACAAGTTGTTTTTTGACATTGGATCATGTTTTGTATTCAAGAACTTACCATTCTTATAGGTGATTATACATTGTGGGGGGACTATGATGGAACCCTCAAAAGATTTTTTTTGTTCCATCTTAAACCCTTGTTACATTTGGATGTAGGGTTGTTATTTGAGGGTTTAGGGTTTTATTCATTATAAATGCTTATAAGGTTCTATTTGGTCATTGACTCCTTATTGCCCATTGTCAGTCATTTTAGAAACATCTTATGCCATTCACTATCATCTGGTAACCAGTCCCTCAAGCCTAAGTCTGGGTCTTCTATTTTATAAGGTTAAGTAAAGGATCTTTTGGCCTTTACATCCTTTTCATTTTGTGACTTAGAAGTTTTTGAGCCTATTATTCTCATGTCATCCTAGGGATCCCCTTCATTAGAAAAACTTAAGTGCACGTGTTTGAAGGTTTCCACTTAAGTCTCGACGGTCATTTTACTTTATCGCTTATCACTGATTTATTCAAAAGTGCATATTTTGAATTAGTGATGAGAGATGAAGTGATATTCTTATGCTATCGCTCATCACAAATAGCTACCCGAGCCCTTAAATCAAATGCATAATGAGTGATGTTATTTGTATTATTGAAGGATTTCTCATCGCTAATGGCTTTTTAGCTTTCAAATTTGTAATAGCTATGAGCGATGCCTCGGCCTTATGGTCTTGTGTTGTTATCACTCATTACGGATGGTCATAAAATGATAATTTAGGATAAGCAACAAGCGATATGATGAAATTTCCTTTACATCGCATGATCAAATATATGATTTAAATGCTAAGTTTCACATTAGTGATATGCGATTCACATTGTAAACTTTGCAAATCCTCCCATCGCTAATTGCTTGTAAATTGTATGAGGAGAATTAGCGATGAGTGATGACCTTATGTTTTATCATTCATCGTAGATTCATTTCAAGGCTTAAGTTCTAGATTAGCAAAGAGCGATGATATTCTTTGAAATGTTTCACTTGCTAATATGATAAGATATTATGTGCGATGTCTTTTGTACCATTGATTTCCATGCAGGTGTACATGTCTAAATATGATGCCTTCACTGCATCTCCCATCACTAATAGGAGCTTGGATGTAAATTTCATATTAGTGATGCGTGATGGAAGGATGGATGTGATCAAAGGATAGGCCACAAATCCAAGGGTTGAGATTCATTGTAGGGATGTTTACATCATTGATAAGGAAAATAAAGGATGATATTCATTCGCGATAGGCGATGACCATTGATGGAACAAGCAACATGGCAGGATCCTGAGGATTTCACATAAAGAAAAAGGAAAGTAGCGAAAGGACTGGAGAACCATTGATAAATTTTTAAAACAGGATGATCCAATGGACCAAACACCATAGCATGAATACTTTCATCATTGATTGTACCCTAAAATTTGGGGAAGATTAGCGAGGAGTGATGAAGCATATAAGGAAATTTTCTCTCTAGGAAGAACTGATCTTATGTACTTCGCCGATATTAATGAAAAAGCACGGATTAGGTTGGTGATACATATTGATTGACATATCACACCATTTGAGTTGGCATCATTGTTTTCTATGAGAAAGTTACTAAAGGCATAAAAAAAAGGCTTAGATCACCATGGATGAAGTTTTAATTGCTTTAAGATCAATAGCCTAGATTCAAAGCTAAGTTGTTAAGTTATCAACTCGCTCACGTGAGGAGCTCTCGAATCATTAATTTTGCATGCTTCAAATTTCCTATTTAATATAGATTGCTTGTTGATCACCTTTGTCATAATTCAATATGCAGTGAATGAGAGGTTTGGGCTAGTAAGGAATTGTGCAAGTATTAATTATTCCTGAGTCAGGAAGTGGACATTTTTGTCCTAGGTAAGTAGGTCTACCATGGTGGTTCGAGAGTCTGAGAATCTGAGTTTGCTTGAGTCTAAGGAAGATGCTCTTTAGGATGAAATTGAAACACAAGGGGCTCCTGATACGCTAAAAGGTAGAATGGGACTCAAGAAGTTCAAGAAGTATGGTGACAAGGAGAATTACTGTCTACAGGGCCAGATAGTTTCAAAAGAATTAGTCAAACACAAGGAGAAGAGGATGGTGGAATATGAAAAGAAGGAAAAAAAGGAGAGTAAGCATTGTAAGGCTTATCTGAAAGAACATAATTCTCCATGTGAGGTTTCTAACAACCCTTCAGACAGTGAGGGTGACACTGATCCATAGGGTGATTATTATCCCCTCTCCTTGATACTGTTTAAGCATTCTGACAAGGAGGTGGTGACAGTTAGTCTAGTCCCACCATGAGCAAAATGTGGGTGAGTATCCTTTGAGATTGATGAATCAGAGTGATGATTGCACCCTATTTTTGTTTTTGATGAAACCATACCCCTTTTATTAGGATTTTCCTATTCAACACTGATGTGATTTCTTGTTTCTAGTGTTGATGCATAAATTTTTTGGGCTGGTGTGTAGGAGAAGTGCGAGACTAAAGGACCTTGGTGGTGCGTATACAAGTTTTTGTTGGAGCTGCTATTGGAGAATCTTCTTTGGTCAACAAGGATGAGGATTCAACAAGGTTGCAACAAACTTTGCCTTTTGAGGAGCTAGCATGTCTTCATTCGGGGAATATGGAATGTGGTCTTTTACTCTTCTATTTTCCTTAATGATTGCATGTAACTAACTGAAAGTGTCTCAAATTCTAGTACAAATGAAATGAAATGTAAATGTAATTAAGACTGATGCTTGTTGCTCCCTTGTTCTATAAAAGGGATATCAAGGCTTATTACATGGGTCAGATTTTTTAAGTCTAAATAGGGTCTCAGGTGAAAGCTAAGTTCAAGAAAGGCACTTAGAATAGATTACTAATAATAGGCCAGTAATATGTCTTGGGCATGAAGTCCTGTATATGATAATCTTAAATGAGTTCTATAGAAACTACTGATATCGAAACAAATCTTAGCCTGGGAACAAATACTCTCCTATGTATATCTCTTACAAGTCATAAATGAGAAATAGTAATGGTGTTATCATTTATCTTCAAGTTTTCCATTTGAATGTATTATTCTGTTTTCAATTTTAACTCAAGGAGTTGATTAAAATTCCTAAATAGGGTTATAGATTTCATAAGGAATTGCTTAGGATTTGTAAGGAGTGGGTGTTTTTAGACATATCGTGAGTTTTCATAAATACAAAGTATTATGAAAATAGTCCATCGAGCTCTAAATTGAGTAGTTCATATATTTGACTATGTTGCTCCAATTGATGAGACACTAGTCAGTTTGTTAGAAAATCTTGCATGAAATGAGAAAATAGCATACCTAGCCATGAACTTAAAATAAGAACAATATTCCTTTAAAATCTTTCCGAGGATAATGTGGGTTAAGAATATCCTTGATTCCTAGCAAATAGATAGTCATTCATTCATGGATCCACCAAATCTGCAATGAAATGGGTTTTATTTGCAAATAAATAGGGATCAAACTGTGAATAAATGTGTTACTAATTAAATACATTTAAGGAAAACACAATTGGGAATACCCTCCTAGGTTTCACAGAGCCTGAAGTGAAGGAGTGAGGACTACAAAAATCTTGTACTTGTTGTGTTGGCCACTGACCCTACAATTCTTTATTATGAGAGTTGGCTACTCTTTAGAGAATTGCTTCGTTCAGATGGAAAAATCACCAACAAACTATGTGGTCTCTTTCTTTCCCTCTTATGGGAGGGATTTTGCAATGTATATATGTGATGGATGGTGTACTTGGGGGTATCATGGAGTCCTCCATGATAGAGAAATCAATTTTTAATAATTTATGGGGAAATTTTGACCTCCATATTAACCAAGGTTTAATATATTTCTTATATAAAATTTAAATTGGAAAAAAATCCATCCAATACTCTAATTCCCAAGATTATTAGATTGGTAACACCCTTGCTAAAGTTCTTAACAATAGGCTAGCTCCTAAGTGAGATTCACATCCCCTCCTAATGCAATATATTCCTCTCTTAACCCTAGTAACATGAAAATGTTTCCCAAGCATTCAAAGTCATTAGTAGGGACCAATCTTCTCAAGTTGAAAAGCAAAGAAATATCAAAATATTATCCTTGAGCACCCCTAAAGTGACCAACAAGACACCTACTAAGGAAAGCTTTAATGAAGCCAAGCCCATCCCCAAGAAAGAGACGAAGATAATAGAGGATAAGCCACTTGTTTACCTCTGTGAAGATGATCAAACTACCTAGCCCAATGTGAAAGAGGATATCCCACAAAACAAGAGTTTCAAAGGTCAAACTAAGTTTAGACAATTTCCAAAAGAGATTTGTAGCAGTTGTACGGATTTAAAAGATTGTGTCAAGGCACTTGAAGAAAACTTGGACTTATAAACTAGAGTTCTAAAATGGTTCCTTTGACATAGCGAAAATGTGCGACACATGATAAAAATTAGAAATAGAGACTTTATCCACAAGCCCTAGTTAGACTAATGTTCCCTTTCATAAGGAACTATAGAATGAAGTGAACAAATTTTATACTATGTTTGAGAACTTGGAAATAGTTGAGAATAATATGACATCCTTGGAGAAAAATCAAGCTAATATAAAGGAAATTCTAAAGAAAATATTTAGATTAGTAAGGAATTGTTAAATAATTCATCCACCAGCATGTATGTCCTATAGGAAGAGCTTTAGAAAAAGAAGAAAGATGAAACCAATATACTTGTCATGAGTACTACATCAAAAACTACCCCTACTGCCTTCACCCCTAACTCCACTACAATTTTTATTGACATTGAAAAGTATGATTTGGAGGTGGCATTTGAAGACCACATGGATTTCCTTGCAAGAGAATGGAAAGCTATCTTTGGGCTTAAGAGGCTAGCTGATTTGAATTATGCCCTTGCTCTATGTTTCTCTTCTTTTGGGTTTCTATTAATCCTATGCTATTTTCTACTATTATTTTTGTTTCTCCCTCTAGTAGGTTTATTTTTCTATGTTTAGTTTCACATCTCATGGGACTTAATGCTTATTCTATTAACCTGATTTTGTAAAAGGGTTTAGTCCCTTTCAAAAATTCATCTTTTTTACCCTAATAAAAAACTTATTGTTACACCATCACACACTATAACCATAGTTTCTTTTACTTCCTCAATACTCTTAACATTATATGTCGCTATTCTATAACTACTTATTATACCACCACCTTACTTTATTAAATATTTCCTTACCACCTCATGTGACTACATATTAATCACAATCCACACATCTACATTATTATGCATCCTTTCTCTCTATTTTATTTCTCAGTATTCTCCCATACTTTTATATTTTCACATCAATCTAACCTTTTCATATATTTTACTACCATCATCTACCCTTCATATTTAATATTCCTTAAACATTATTTCTATTCATTACTCTCACAATAACATTTCTATCATTCTTTTCTCTTATTTATATCTCTACATTTATTAACACTACCCCACACTGTTCCCCACCCCTAAATAATGTCATTCAACATTCCAACCAATACTTGCATTTTCCACATAAAACAAAAGTTTTCTTTTTCTTTTTCTCCACTTTTAATTGTGTTCAAAATAAAAATCAACAAGATAAAAAAATAATAATAATTAAATGAGAGCCTCATGACCAGGCCGACAAAGGGACAGTAATACTAGCTTGAATATTCAGTGATAATTGATAACAGACCAGTTGTAGTACATGAACAAATATAAATGGTAGCATAAAGTGATTCACCATCATGATTTCTAATATCTGTGATAACAAAAATAAAAAGGATGGATGGTGCATATCGTCAAAATAATAGAATTATCATCATTTATATAAACTACCAAATCAGTAGAAATTACTTTTTGGATAATATTGTATTCGGGCATATTGGGTGGTCCCATTTAAACTCAAACAAGAAAGGAAAATACGGTAAGAATAGCAGGAGAATCAAACAGCAAGCCTCATCAGTGGGGAAATTTATGTGATAAAGAAAAGGAACAAAATGATGTAAAGAGATTGCATGTCATGATGAAGATGATCTGATTCGATTGATTGCAATGCAGGAATCTCACGATTGGATGATAATGCCAATGAGAGAAATCTGCCATGAAATACTCCACCATATGATCATAGGGAAACACAAATTGTGCTCAAAGTTTGATATGAGGAAATGGGGTCATAAATTCTAACTGTAGAATCAAGCTAAAACATGTTTCCAACAATTTTAATAGAGGACAAGATCATTGAAAGTTGAAAAGAGATATGGCAGATAGCAATGATGAATAAGATGAGAGCTGATAGTTTGACTGACTCAATCAAGAATGAGAAGACTTCCATTAAAACTATAAATAGGAGATTTATACTTTACCCATGATCCCAACCAAGGGAAAGCTAGGAAAGCCAACCAAGGTCTTGATTTATCCAAATTGAGATCGATGAAGATCAAGGTCCTATTGATGATGAATTAGGGAAGCACAAACTTATTTATATTGAACGTATAATTCTAATTGGGGAATTAGAAGGAAACTCAAAGGAGGAGAGGAATAGACTTATGCAAAGATCACTATCATACACCTTAATTGAAGGAGAGTTACATATTGTAGGGAAAGATGAATAATAAGAAAATTGGTGTTAGAACATGAAAGAGATGATATTATAAGGGAAGTTGATGAGGGGATTATAGGAGGGTACAATTTAGGTGATGGAATCACAAGAGTATGTTATTAGTATGTTTGTGGTGGCCAATCTTGTTTAAAGATGTCAATAGGTATGTGCAAAGATATGAAATATGCTAAAGGGTAGAGAGACCTACCACAAGGGATGGAATTCCCTTGTGGTCAATTTTTGCAGAAGTCCTATTTGAGAATTAGGCAATAGATTTCATTAGACAATAGAACCTCTAGTGCATAAGCCTCATGATAGATTCATCATAATTGGTATTGAATATATTACCAAATGGGTAGAGTCTTAGGTGTCTAAGGATTGTCTAGAAAAAATTTCACCAAATTCATCTATAAAAATATCATAATACAATTTGGTTATTCAATGAACATCACTAATGATCAAGGTAAATATTTTGTTAATAGGACAATTGCAGAGTTGTTAGACAATTTCATGATAAAACATAATATAAAAAACCCTTATCACACTTATAGGCTAATGGAGCTAGTGAGGCCTTTAACAAGATATTTCAAATATAAGGTGATTAATTGATTGCTCTAATAAAGTTAAACTTTACTATCTTTTCTAACTCATCTTTGACCATTAAAACAATTTTAGAATGCATCTTTCTAATCTTTTTTTAATAGGTTTAGCATTGAACTCTAAGACAATGTTATGCATCACAATATTAGGGTTAATGTCCAACATGTCCTAATATGATTGTGCAAAGATATATCCACACTCCTTAATCAATATAGTCATGTTATATTACTTATATTGGGCTAGACAATCACCTAGCTTCAAGATCATTTCCTTATTGTTTGGGTCCACCTTTATGTCAGATGTACCACCAACTACAAATATATAAAAATCCCCAATAAATGGTTGAGAGGGTTAAATATCAATTTCATTGTCTAGAGATAAATCGTATTCCCAAAAGTATGAACAAACCTCAAGTACATGTGGGAAACTTCTATCATGATGATATCTAGGTAATTTATTGTAGACATCTAACTATTTGGCTAAAGCTTCATAATTTATAAATGTGTCTAAAGAATGATACATATCCAGAAAAGAATTACATAAAATATATAAATAAATTGAGGGTAAATCAATGTAAAAATATAATATATGTATTTAACTACTTCCATTGCTATCATTCTTTCCAAAGATTTTGATAGGTTTATGAATGTATTATTGATTCAGACCTAAACCTTCCCCCTTATAACAAAGCTACTGTAAGTTGTTGAATCCAGGTTAGCCATAATGACTATCCAATGTATAGGATTACAAATATTTCCCATAATGGAGCATGAATATGGATCCATAGGAAGCATCGTCTTCATTAAAATAAATATCTACATGAAAATCCAAAGGGGAAGTAGAATGTGAATCAAGATAAATGGGCAAAGGGGGAGCTTAACAATATTTTTTTCTTTTATTTTATAGGACTTGTTGTTTCATAATATAAATATCCCTAATCATACTCATGATTAGTGTTAGAGAAAGATAGTTAGGGATGATTAATGAAAATATCATAGGCATCATATTTTGTTAGAGATATCAACATTTTATCCTTTTCAATTAATTGGAAAAATGTGTATTAGTTATAATTGGTTTTCACCACATATTGTTTGTTTTAATAAATAAACTCAAATTTCTAATGAAGTATGGATGGGATGAAATTTGTTATAGGAATGTTTGGATGCCCCTAAAGAATGTTATACTCTAAGGTTTTAAGCATTACATGGAAAGTAGTCTCAAGAGTAATAAACCTTAAAGTGGGGTAAAATGACATAACTAAGGGCTTCTCATATAATATTATCAAATCCTTTAATAGTTACTTTATATTTTAGAATATTAAAGTAGCTAAATTGGATGATAAGAATAAATTATTTACTAGATATGTTCAATCTAGATCCATTATCCACCAGTGCACATTTTACTCTAATGCTTCCATACCTAACCATAATATATAATGTTTTATATTCATGGAATGACATGTGGAATTTGTAGCTTGTGTGATGTAAAGGAAATAAAATAATCATGTCTATCATGCCCCAAATGTGTATACCTAAGCATAGGGTTTGTCATTGCTATAAGGCATACAAAATAGGGATAAAACTAGAATTAATATGAGATGAAAAACATTAAGAATCATATCCATATATATATTTAAAATAATTTGTGTATCAACTACAAAAATAGGAGGTACAAGGGGATGATGTGTCTCCTTCACAATAGATGTGTCGTGAGGTGGATCATATGAATGAGAGGTGTTCAAAAGTTCAAAAAAATTAGGATCAAACATGTCATGCTATCCCTATCCATAGAAGAAGGATGTAGCATATGATTATCATGGAGGAGTGAACGGTATCTAATAAATAAGGTAAAGTGATGGTTAGACCTCTCAATAAATAAAATGAGCATATGTTGTGATTAATCATTTCATGGAAAAATTAATCCTTTTTGTGTGATATAACATCATGATTTAATCAAGAACAAAGAACAAAAGGGATCACATGTATATTTTTTTTAAAATTAGTGATAAAAGAGTGAACAAATGCTAGTAATAAAGGACCATGATAATTTTTAAGGCTCTATGCATATGTGCATTAGTCTGTACTCATTTTATAGTTTGCTATTTAATTGTACTTGTTAGTAATCTTTTATATTTCCATCAAAGTGTGTAGATTGTGTATTTTGGATTCTATGTTTTTACTCAATATTTTATTTTGATATTGTTATCATACTAGCCAATGATATTCCATTGGATTGTCATCAAGGTGTATGGGTCTTGTACTTTGGACTCGTGAATGAATTTTATACATTGGACTATTTAATGTTTCCTCTTCACTCTTTTCACTATGTTGTGTGATTATGTCTATCATTGAGTTCAACATTATGGTTATTTTATAGTACCTATGTATATCAAAATCATGCTAGTGTTAGATGATGTTTAGTTAGATATAAATTTTGATATTCTCACTGGTTACTATCTATGCTATGCTTTGGTTATCTTGTGTTGGATAGGTACACCTAATATTTTCCTTGAGTGTGTAGGCACAAGTTTAACTAAAGACATTTGAGTTGGTTAAAATTGTTGTGTACTTATCTTCATATCACCCATTCCTGAGTTATGGGATGAGTCTTGTGTGGCCATGTGAGCCTAGATGTGAATACGTTGAATTTATATTTCCATGTCATGTGAAAACCTTTAAAATATATTTATGTTTTGTGTAGGTTCTTAGGTCCTATGATTAATTGCATTTAATCATTTTTGTAATTTCCTAGTATTGCTTGTGAAATGACTTGATGCTATTTTAAAGTAATTTTTTTATTATTTTAATGCCTTACAATGTGTGTGAATTTCTTGAGTGAAAAAGGAATACTTATTTTTGAGAATTTAAAAGATAAATACATTATGTAAATATTTTATCTGTGTTCTAATTTTTCCTTGTGTTAAAAAGAATTAAAATAGGCAAGAAAAATTAAAAGGGAATATTACACATGTGATAATTAAATTTAATATTTTCCTTCAAAAATAAATGCAAAAATTCACTTTAATTATATTATTGCCTTATTATTAAGTGGTATATGCATGAAATGAAAAGTGAGCTTTTTATCAAGGTGAAAATTACATTATAGAAGAGAAAAGAGCTTATTTTGGAAGGATTATATTCTATTTATGTTTTGGGGCTATGTTTTTCTCTTCTCCTCTTTTTTTTAGCTTGGGATTTTAGATTTGTTGTCTCAGATTGGTATTAGATTAAAGTGAATGTGGATTAGGCTTGAATGAAAGAGCTTCCTCTAAACCTCTTCTTTTCTTTTCTTTATTTTTTTGGTTTGATGGTTAGTGGATTTAAGAAATTCAAGTTTTATAAAATTTTGTTTTGTTCTTGGTCATTCTTATCTTATGTGTTTGTGTATAGTATCCTAGAGTAGGATTAGAGTAGGATTATGCATGTATGGGGAATTGTTAAATTGTGCGAAACCAATTTAACAATTCTAATGTGTTAATTTAAAAAAAAATCCACTTTATGTCAAGGAACTATGGTAAAATTTTGTAAAATTTGTCTTTGGTTGTAAACGTGTGCTTTCCATGCTCTTAGATTCAAAAGGATAAATTATATTAGAATTTTTAATTTTTAATTTTTAATTTTCGATGGGGTTTGAGTTCCCAACATCGAAATTTTAGATTTTGTAAGTTTCATACATGTTAAAAATAAAATTTTGAATTCCATCATTTTTGTTTATTATTATTATTATGTGAGAATGAATTTCCCTCATGAAAATGTAATGGAGAATCATATAGTTATGGGTGAGCTATGATTGGACCTTATTTTATGTGTCATGCCCATATTATATTTTTAACTATGTGGACTTTGGAGATGAGGTCTCTAATTCTTAATAGAGTGGAATCTCACCACTATATTTGTAATGAAATTAATGTCAAGTTCAGTGTGAGGTAATAAAAGGTAAATAATTTAAAATTTTGGGCTACATATTTTGCACATAAAATATTAATTTGTGAGTTTATTTTTCTATTCCCATGTGGGTATGATGTATGATCACTAAGGACATGAGATTGGTCCTAGAGATAAAATCCAATGTCATTGATGACCCCATGTATGGGGCATACTCAACATTTCCATGATGGTTGGTGATTACACATGATGACACTCTATTGGCATGCACATGATAATCCATTCCTTGTTATCCATCATAAATTGAATGAGTTCTTGTGAAATTAGTTGTGTATGATTGATTGGTGTGTCCTTCCCAATAACATGTGTGGTTAAAGTCCTTGTATGATGTGTAAATAATATTTTATGTTATTTTATGAGATATTCATTTGTTGTATCTTTGCGTGTGGTTTGTGTGTTAAATTACTACCTAGTTGATTTCCTACTAGTTCAAAGGGGTGGACCTAAAGGTTTCACATGGTTGGGTGGTGTTGAATCACCATTCAGGATCATGCATCCTTCAGAGAACCTTGGAGAGTGTACAAGGATTTTATGATGTGGTAAATTATCATTTTTTTCTTTTATTGAAATGTATAATTTAGGACATTTGATTCCTTACATGTAAAAACATAGGTATGATCTTAAAAATTTTCTCATTATATTACTAACAACCCACATATGTGGTGAGAAATCCATTATTTATTTGATCATATCTCAATATTGGGATTGAATATGCATGGTGTTATTTAGTGGTTTCTCATGTTTTGAGTAATTCACATAATGTCATTTGGATGCATAGTTTACTTTTCTAATTGTTAGTTGAATATACACGAATTTTGGATGTCCTATTAATATGTTTAATGGAATGAATAATTTAAATAGTGATACAAATATGATCTTGTTTGTGATCATTTCCACCTTTTCTAATTGTTGATTCACTACATGTATAGACCCACGTTGGTGTCATAGAGTGGTCTTTTGGTTTGTGTAGCCAATGAGGTCCTTGGAGACTCCTTGTTGGGATAGGGAAGAGCCTATGGATACTCAAGGTTCTTGGACTAAACCATTTTTGTACAACACATAAAATGATAAAACCTTACCTTGTTTGCAATCCATTTGTTCATCAAACTTAAAAGTTGGAGATCTATATTTTGCATCATCTAAAGTCAAGTATAATGGAGTTTAGATTTGTATTTATATTTTAAATTTTACAAATATGTAATTAGAATTCAATCCAAAGTGAAAGTCCATTTAAGTGTAGAGTTGAATTTTTAATTTACATGTTGCAAAGATGCAATCATACTTTAAAGTCCAAAATGTAAGTTCATCAAAGTTCAAAGTTGGATTTGCATTTTGCATGTTACAAACATGAAATCAAACTCCAAATTCTAAAGTACAAGTCCATCAAAGTCTAGAGTAGTATTTTTATTTTCTACAATTGGACTATGAATTCCAAATTGCAAGTCTATTGAAGTTCAGAGCTGGATTGGTGTTTTACCTATTTCAAATTTGTAATTAGTCTTTAAAATGTTAGGTGCATAGGATGGAATTTTTTTATTTTTTGAGGTTTTATTTAGACCCCAAATTTTTGAGGGTATGGATATGGAGGTCGTGGTGTGTTTGACATTGTACATGTGGCTAAGTTGCATCTAGAACCTTTTTGAAGGTATGCGTTGTTGGCTCATAGATGGTATGTAAATGGTAAGGGATATAAAGGGACGTGGTATCTTTGAATATTTGTCGAACCTCATTAATTAATCTCATCATGGTGACTTAACTCATGTTCAGGTAAGTCTTATGCCTATGTTAGCATGCATATTGCATTGGTGTGCATACCAGGTATGCCATTATATTTTGAGATGGAACCTTGTGCACATAGGAGTGTAATGTGGCATGTTTAGTGTCACATTTATATAACAAAAAAATGGTCATTCGTTAATATCTTAGGTGAAATCTTGTGGTATTAAATTATCCATGATGTGAACATAATGGTCTATCTAAGGAAGTAAGGTTCATAAGAGTAAAAAATGAAGGATTTGAGCCCTAACAAAAATAAAGGAATGATATCAAAAGGACTAGTTTTATATTAAAATATTGAATCCTAAATTGAATCTAAAAATTGTGTCAAATGTAAACCCTAAATCTAAACCACTATAAGAGTGGATAGGGGCCATAGGAGATAATTCATGTTAGGAAAAGGATCACATAGAAATATATAATAAAATGAATGCAAAAATAAAATAAAAAACACAGAGCCACAAATATACATAGTTCACCCAATATGGACTACTTCCATAAAGAAACAACTAGACCTTCCTTTATTTCATCCAAAAAATGAAGGGATACAACCTATAACACATCTGCTATATAATTTCCTCTTCACTCTCTCAAAGTATCCTCTCACAATACACCATTGTAATACAATTACATTGTGTAAAGAGGGTTGCACTATAGGGGGAGAATGTTAACATAAACTCTACTGTTAGATTTGTGACCTAAAGATGAATAGTTCAAATTTACTATGAAATTATGGAATTTTACAATTTTTAAATATGTATCTAAAATTTAGCTTTCGGGGTGTTTCCATGAACCCCTACCAATAGTTTATCCCCCTAGAAACTGAATGTGGCTACTTAAACACCAAAAAAATAGACCTTTAACAAGATCAAGATCCATTACCAATAATATCCCACTTGGATGCTAGTTATGATGCAAACATTGCTAATCTTGTAAAAAGTTGTCATTTTGAAAAGTTGTAAATGGTGCAAAAAATGCAAATTTGAGAAGGCCAATAGTAAAGCAACTTGAAAGGAAGTTGGGGGTCAGTTTGTTAGTTGTTTTTGGTTGTGTGAGGTTTAAATATAGTGTGTGTGGGTTGAAGTTTGGTTTTGAAGTTTGTATTGAAGTTGGAAACCATAAAATAAACTCTGTTTTCTCATAAATTACTAGTAAAAGTGTTGTTGCAGGCCATTGTACGACCCCATACCATTTTTTTTATCCAATTTGAATTGTAGTTGATAGATATATGAAGAAAAAATTGATTGGGTCTGGTTTGATTCAATTCCATTAAGATTTGAGGATTATACAAGCAATTATTAATTTGTTAATGGGTTAAGAGCCCTATTTTAAGGTTTGAAGTTGTATAAAATGGATTAATCACCCATTCCACCTGTAGATTAGTTTTAGACTCGGTGGAATGGGTGTTTTCAATGGAGGTTTCGAGAGCAGGGAAGGAGTGTAGGTGAAGATTCATTATTGCCCTAGTTACAAATCTGTGAGTTTTGGGTTGAAAAGTGATGGTTAGAAGTTGTAGTTTGCATAAAATGCCTTGGTAAAGGTTGGGTGATGGATTTTTAAGCATTTTTAGGCATATTTTTATGTGTTGGAAGCATTGGAAAGGTGAGAAAAGGTCTGGAGGTTGGATTTCCAATAAACCCTCTTTATTTCAAGCATAGGAAGGCCTAGAGTAAGTGTTTTGTATTTTGATGAGTTTTTTATTGTTCCAATTAAGGAAAATTGTGGATTCAAACTATTTAGGGTCTTTAAAGAACATTTCAATTGATTTTTAAGGTTGGAAACACATTTAGATTGGGGTTGCTTTGTAAAAGTGGCCTAATTGGCCTATTGAGGCAACGTAGCAACATTGTTTTGGAGGTGTTGGTCCAAAGTGACCTCAAGATATTTTGACATATGTTGAATTCCACCATAATGGGTGTTTGAAATGGAAATTGGTTTATGGGTTTGTAAAGTATACTGCAAGAAAAGTTCAATAAACTAGGTCTACAGACCTACAAGAGAAACTGAGAGGTTGTATGAGGAATCACCCTAGTTAGGATTTTGGAGATTGAAGGTTTGTTGAAATCAGTTGTAATTGTGATTATTAGTTGATTTCCTCCTTGCTCTGTGTCAAGTGGTATCAGAGCATAGGTATTAGATCATTTGAGGGTGAAAAGTTGTAGTTTGGAGTGTGAAAAGTGGGAAGTTGAAAAGACAAAATGCCTCCTAAAGGTAGTGGAGTTCTTGCAAGGGAGATTAATATGTTGAAAGAGTCACAAGAAGCAATCTTAGCCAGATTTTCAGCAATGGAGACAAAGCAAAGAAGAGGAAAGTGACTGAGAGGAAGAGGTAGAGGGTGAGCAAGAAAACCCTCCATGTGGAAGAGTCCAAGATGTTAATTGGGATCCTGATGAGAGAAGGATGATAAAGATTCTCAAGGACGTGAAGGGAGATGCTTCTAATGTGAAAGTATATGTGCCAATGTATAATGGAAAGTTGGTTGTTGAAGAGGTATTAGATTATATAGATGCACTAGATAATTTCTTTGAATTCAAGGAGGTTGTTTATGATTAGAAAGTGAAGTTTGCAAAGACCAAGTTAAAAAATCCTGCAATGACATGGTGGAATTACATTCAAGAGGAGAGAGTGAAGAAAGGAAAGACAAAAAATAGTTCATGGGATAGAATGGTAGCAAAGGTGAAAGCACAGTTTTTGCCAAGTGTTCATGCAATTCAAACATTCAAGAAATTGCAAAGCTTAAAGCAGAAGGAGAAAGATGTCATGACATATACTGAAGAGTTTCACAAGTTGAGTATAAGTTCTAGTCATATTGAGGATGAAAATGAAAATATTGCAAGGTATTTGTGTGGGTTGAGGTATCAAATCCAAGATGAGTTAAGTTTGGCTACGCCTAGATCAGCTGAGGAATGTTTTCAATTGGCTAAAAAGGCAGAGGAGAAACTGAAAAGAAGACAAGAAAGAAAAGGAAGAGGCAGAGGCAACACCAATAGAGGAAGAGGATCAAGGCAGTCCTTTGAAGATCAAGAAGATACAAGCAAAAGCAAGGAACAAGTTGTTGATCAAAGGGGTGGTTTTAGAGGTTTCAAAGGAAGATTTGGTGGAGGTAAAAGTTCAAACTCATTTTTAGGTAGGTGCTATCATTGTAATTAGTTTGGGCATCCAACATTCAAGTGTCTTGAAAAACAAGGTTCTACATTCAATGGTGGTGACAAAAGAGTGCAATAGGTACAAGAAGATGATTGTGAAAATGTGCATTCTCCTAATCAACTTGTTGCTCCAGAAGTGGGAGATTCATTGATGGTGAGAAGACAAATACTGGAAGCATCAAAGGAGAAGGAGATGACTCAAAGGACATTGTTTAATACCACCTGCAAATGCAAAGGTAAGGTATGTAAAGTTGTTGTAGATTCATGGAGTACTGACAACATGGTTTCAAATGAAATGGTAGATAAGCTAAAGTTAGAGAAAATTCCTCATGAAAAACCATATAGAGTATCTTGGTTGAATGCTAATTAGTCTATTTTAGTGAATGAACAATTTTTAGTTGAGTTTCAAGTTGGTGGGTATAAGGGCAAGGTTCTTTGTGATGTTTTGCCAACAGATTGTTGTCATTTTTTTCTTGGAAGACCATGGTAGTTTGATAGGCATGCACTTTATGATGGTAGACATAATACCTACACTATTGAGAAAGATGGAAATACATTCACATTGACTCCATTGGCTGAGGATGTTAAGGAATAGGGTAAGGTAGCAAAAGTGATCATGATGGGAAAGAAGTAGTATATAAAGATAGAGGAAGACAAAGATGGAGAGTGTACAACCATTGCAAAAGAAGACGTGAAGATAGTAAATGTGAAGGATGATTCAGTGTTGAAGAGAAAAGAAGATGATAGTTTGGTGTCAAAGTCTGAGACAGAGAAGGTCAAGGATGAATTAGTTGAGGAAGTGCAAGATTGCTTAGAAAATCATGATAAGATCTTGATTGGGACAGTGTTTTGTCCTTTGGTATCAAGAGAGGTTAGAGGGAAGTCTAATACTGTCAGGACAGTGGTTTCGAAATTTGATAATACAAAGGTTATTGGGGCAAAGAACTTGATGACAGAGATAAGAACAAAAAGTGTAGTGATTGAAGGTGTTTGGCAAAAGCAATTGAATGATTTCAAGAGTGCAACAAGAGTAAAACAGAGAGCAATACAAGACAAAGATGGTAAAGGAATGTTTGCATATGTGAAGGAAAAATATACATTAGTTTATGATAAGGGAAAGATAAGAGGACAATCATCAAATCAATTTGTGAAGGTGGAGCAGATTCTAGGTGGTAAGAAGTCTACAAGTGCAAAGCACAATGCAAGTTTTCAGTTTTTGACTCAGTGGAGTGGAGTGCCTGGTGAAATAACTTTTGGAAGAAAAAGAAGATGGTATGGACAAGTTGCAATCCCATTCACAAGGGACTTGGAATCTTTTTTTGGCCGGGAGTATGGTGCAGGGGCACCAAGTTCACTTTTGCAAATTTGATCAAATAAGGTCTTTGATAGATTGGTTTAGGGTGTTTGGAGTATTTTGAGTCTAATAAGGTCATAATAGACCATTGGAATTGTGATTTGAGTCTTTAGGAGTTCATTTTGCAAAAAATGCTAATCTTGTAAAAAGTTGTCATTTTGAAAAGTTGTGAAAGGTGCAAAAAATACAAATTTGAGAAGGCCAATGGTCAAGCAACTTGAAGGCAGTTGGGGGTCGATTTGTTAGTTGTTTTTGGTTGTGTGAGGTTTAAATATAGTGTGTGTGTGGGTCGAAGTTCGGTTTCTGGACTTTGTATTGAAGTTGGAAACCATAAAATAAACTTTGTTTTCTCATAAATTACTGGTAAAAGTGTTATTGCAGGCCATTGCACAAACCCATACCATTTATTTTTGATCTAGTTTTAATTTTAGTTGATAGATATATGAAATAACAAGTGATTGGGTTTGGTTTGATTCAATTCCATTAAGATTTGAGGATTCTACAAGCAATTCTTTGTTAACAGGTTAGGAGCCTTATTTTAAGGTTTGAAGTTGTATAAAATGGATTAATCACCCATTCCACTAGTAGATTAGTTTTAGACTCAGTGGAATGGGTTCCTTAGGTTAGTTATAGTTGTTAATGGAGGTTTTGAGAGTAGGGAAGGAGTGTAGGTGAAGATTCATTGTTGCCCTAGTTACAAATCTACGAGTTTTGGGTTGAAAAGTGATGGTTAGAAGTTGGAGTTTGCATAAAATTCCTTGGTAAAGGTTGGGTGATGGGTTGTTAAGCATGTGCAGGCATATTTTTATGTGTTGGAATCATTGGCAAGGTGAGAAAAGGTCTGGAGGTTGGATTTCCAATAAACCCTCTTTATTTCAAGCATAGGAAGGCCTAGAGTAAGGGTTTTGTATTTTGATGAGTTTTTTATTGTTCCAATTGAGGAAAATTGTGGATTAAAACTATTTATGGTTTTTAAAGAACATTTCAATTGATTTTAAAGGTTGGAAACATGTTTAGATTGGGGTTGCTTTGTAAAAGTGGCCTAATTGGCTTATTGGGGCAATATAGCAACATTGTTTGGAGGTATTGGATTACAGTGACCTCAAGATATTTTTAGATATGTTGAGAGTCCACCATGGGTGTTTTAAATGGAAATTGGTTTATGGGTTTGTAAAGGTATCTGCAAGAAAAGTTGTTCAATAAACTAGATTACGCAAACCCTCTGAGGCGAGAGGGTTGTATGATCCACCACGGTTAGTTTTTTGGAGATTGAAGGTTTATTGAAATCATTTGTAATTGTGATTGTTAGTTTATTGCCTCCCTGCTTTGCATTAGGTACTTTCCCTTAAAACTTAATCTCAAAACAATTGGAACAAAATCAACTACACAACTAATTTCAAATGAAACACTTTCCATTTATCATTCAATTAATGATTAAAAAATTAAATTATAGTCATATGAGAATCTCAAGGCCTCATGTTACAGCTGCAATGATTGTAAAAATTTCTCCCCGCAATCACCATCAACTGGATCAAGACAACAATCAAAATAGTCTCGGCTTCACTACAATCCAAGCTTTGAAACCTCAAAACTAATAATCTTCTTGATGGAATAATTTCAAATATTCAATTTTCAGCTGCTCATACCTCAAAACAGTCAATAAAACCTGAAAATCATGATTTTTATCACACCTCCATGGCTGATTTCTTCTATTCAACACTCCTCTTTAGCTTTTTTCTATCTCTTCGACTTCTCATCTGTCATGAATCAACTTTTTCTCAAAAAATGATAGAAATATATAAATTTTAACATAATAATGGATGAGTAATTCCCCTTTGGCATCCAACATGATGCTCTTTCATATTCTCCTCTATTTCTAATGCCCAAGTTATTAAAAAATATTAAAATATTAATTTAAAATGTACCTCAGCACTTGAACTTCTTTGGGTTTTGGAGCTTCCTAGGAATTCCAATTTAGCAAAAGGATTGGTCTACTTTGGAATGGTGAGTCTTTGAGACATTTGAAACTGAAAAAATAAATTTATTATATACAATTAATTTTAAAAAATAATATCTTCTAACTCCGATTATGTAATATTTGTCCTTCAAGATTTTTGGTCATAAGTGTTAGGTTGCTCATAATTTTCCAACCTTGACTGAACTTGGAAATAAAACATAGAATAAATAAATAATTTTTAACATGAGTAATATTAATTGGGCTCTAAGTTATATCAATAGAAAACTTTTAACCAAACAATAAATTCATTTGATGGACCTAAAACAACAAAATTAAAATAAGCAAACACTGAATTTTTTGGTTGATACAGATTACCCCTTCCACCCAAGATGCTCTTACGCCAGTTAAATTTCTTCACCACTAACAGTTCCTCATTGGAATGAGCTCCAACTTTGGTACTTGGAAAGTTTCTCATCTTCAACATTAGCAGACTTGAGGTCAGCCTTATGAGGAATAAATCTATTTTTTTGACTTATTACCTGTGTTAACATGTCTACAAGATTTTATCTAGTGTGTATATTTTCCATATTCAACTATTTTTCTTTCAAAACTAATTGTATAAATGGTACCTATACTGTATATGCTTAATCTTGAAATGAAGGAGCTAAGTTCTTTGCAATATAGATGACACTCTAAGCTATCATTGTATTGTTATTCTCCCACTTTCTTTCTTAGTTCACTCTATATAAGCGTTTGTAACCAAATCATCTCTTTACTAGCCTCTATACATAGCAACAATACACTCTACTTTTATTGTTAAAAGTGAATATATTTTGCAATCCAAAATCCAACTTATTGTTGTTCCACCTACAATAAAAACATACCCTATGGTGCTCCTCCTACTATCTATATCACCTAACATATCTAAATCAACATATCCCTATAGAGTAGAAGTTGAACAACTAACAAACATAAATGCCTAAGTAGTAGTGCCTCTCAAATATCTGAGAACCCACTATATTGCATTCCAATGCTCTTTGCCTTGATTGTTCATATAGCTTCTCACAACTCCTACTCCATGTGCAATATCCAACTTTGTACACACCATTGCATACGTTAAGCTACCAACTAATGATGAGTATGGAATCTTGGATATGTCTATCTCCTCCCCTATCTTAGAAAAAATATCCTTAGTTTGAAGTGGTTGGGTAAAGGTGTACTA